>VACF01000465.1:0-67477 GCA_006891605.1 Pleurozium schreberi | reverse complement strand
GGTCAAACTGCTGCTTGCGTGTCCACCAGTCTTTTTTCAGCTATTCTCGCGACCTGGGCCCCAGCTTCGCCGCTGCCCAGAAAAACTTGCAATTGCCCGTGTCCTTGTGGTTCATACTCTGCTCGGGTCCTTCTCTTTTCCTGCCCCTGTTTTTAGAGGATCCTTCCATCTTCCCGCCTTCCCCACTTCCTCAATCGCATTTCCGCATCGATCCTTGCGGTGTTGTATCATTCCGGAAGCTGCTCAAATCTCTAGAGATTGTTCAGATTGTATCTGAGAATCTTTTGTAACAATGTGATCATGAAAATTTGAAAGCTTTGAATTCAGCTGTCCCTTTTTAAACTTGATGAATTCAGCCATCACGGTAGTTAACCCTATCAATTTTAATGTGGCTACCCTACAAGTGTTTGTAAGTGTAGAGAGAATGTGACGTAAAGAGAGAGTTTCTCTGACCTGTGCGTATGTTTCCAAGTAGGGGTAAACATCGAACTGTGAAATCCAGTTCTTCAATATTTTGCCTTCGTGACGGAAAGGGATACGTAAAATATGCAAGAACCGACTGGCTGTAACCTTTTCGATTCGTTGGTTGCAGGTATTTCCAATAGCGTTGAGGATGACTACCAAATGCCAGTCAGAGCGCCAATTCAATCAGCTTTTCGATTGAAATTGGACATTGTGTCCAACAAAATACTTTTGAATATAAACTGCGGCAACAATTCGGATAGCAGGTCTTACAATGACGATCTTCGGAATGAACTCCAGCCCTTGAAGTTTGCAATAAACTAAAATGCACGACGAGGCTGCAAGGATGGCGATTTCATCACCTCAGGTAATGAACTTATGATTTAAAGCGGACGTGGGAGTCACTTCGTGCAGATTTGCAGTTGCAGACATTTTACTGCACTGCAAAGGTTGAGAGACCCTCAGTCGGGATTCGGGAAGATTCAAATACAAACTTAGTCTTTGGTCAAGTCAATCAATCGTCGCTTCAGAAAAGTCAATCAAAAGAAATATGGCATGGCAATGGATAGCTTGTTTCTATACTAGCCTTAGAATTTAATCTGCAACCTTCAGAAGCTAAATGCAAGTTTTTGAACTTGACAATTCCTTTAAAAGAATCAAATTCCTATTGCAGGTTTTCTCATCCTGACCTTAGTAGAGCAGATTCACAGCTTCACATGTGACGTAATGGGGGCAACATGATTCTTCAGTTTCCTCAAAGTTGGATCATCAGTTTCAATGCTACTGAAAGAGCGCGACAGACAATCGACTCATCAGTTTCTTCAATACTTAGAAATCTTGGTCACGTTTCAACGACTATCCTTAAGCAGTTAAGCATTCACCAAACCCTGGCCACGGTTCTCCTTAACCCCGAAAAGTTAATTGACTATGCTTTCACCAAAAACGCTCCAAAACTGCCATTTCTGGTGCAAGTATCAAATTTTAGAAAAAAAACATTTTGGGGAAAATGTAACCATAGGATCTTGTATCAAAATACTTTGGGAAGATGTGGAAAAAATTTCAGATTTTTTCACCATATGGATTGCAAGATATCTGCGTTTAAAGTGACAAAAATCCTTTTTTGAGCCCTGCAAAAATCCGGGCAGCTGCACTTCAAAAGGCCACATTTGTATGAAAAAATGTCCAAAATTGTTGTTACTCTTTGGATTCATTCTTTAGGTCAATGATTGCCTGCAAACAAAAACTCTTCATAACTTTTGACTCGTTGATCAAAATGGAGTAATTCAAAGCTTCTCATGTACTTATAGTTGTAGATAATTATTCTCAAATTTTTAATTCTGAAAAAAGTCATTTTTCAGACCTGCCCGGGCTGCCCGCCGACCACTGAAAATCACATATCATGCAATAACTTTTTAACAGTGTAGTCAAATGTTATGAAAATTGTTGGGCCTTAAAGCTCCTCCTCAAGTCCTCGGACACATGTTGTGAAAAAATTCCAAAGAAAAATAATAAAAACTCCATTCGTAGTGAGCTGCCCAAAATTGCTATGTTGCCAAAAAACACAGTTTGGTCCTTTAGGGGTTAAATGAGATCAGTCATCGTCAAGTTTAAAAAGGGATAGCTGAATTCATAGCTTTCAAATTTTCACAATCACATTGTTACAAAAGATTCTCAGATACAATCTGAACAATCTCTAAAGATTTGGTAGCAGCTTCCTGAATGATACAACACCGTAAGGATCGATGCGGAAATGCGATTGAGGAAGTGGGGAAGGCGGGAAGATGGAAGGACCCTCTGAAAACAGGGGCATGAAAAGAGAAGGACCCGAGCCGGGTATGAACCACAAGGACATGGGCAATTGCAAGTTTTTCTGGGCAGCAGCAAAGCTGGGCCCAGGTCGCGTGAATAGTTCGTGGGGGGTGTTTAACGTCTTGCAAGCTATGATTGATCTTCGCCAGGGGTCGGATTGCAGCCAGGGGCAAGGCAAATTGACCCCCTCATTGCCCCTTTTTTTATCCTTGGAGAAAACACTGGAATTCTTTTATCTTCTACATATGATAAAATTTGCAGATTCAGAATTCATATTTGCAATTAGAGGCCCCAAATTAGCTAGATTTGTGAAGAAAAACGAAATTGACACGACACAAAATAGGGTGCAATTTTTACATTTACCTTTTGATAGGGGCAATGAGGGCCAGGGTGAATTGACTCCCTCATTCAGTTGCCCCAAGAGTGGATGGATGGGAGGATGGGGGAGCCATGACCTGTCCATCCTCCATCCCCCTTTGACCCTTGGCCTTATGTCCCAAGGGGATTAGGGGTTCTGCCTGTCTACCGGTTAGGTGGAGTTTTCACCTCTGCCCAAATTCAAATCCACCCACCCAACCCTCACTAGAAAATAAAGGGGTGTTTTAAGTGTAGTCCTAGAGATAAGATTTTAAGCAATGACCTGTAATGAGTCTTTTAAGTAAGAATTTACTAAAAACACGTGACTTTTAAGTAAAATTTTATTTAAAAGACATATACTTTTAGTAAATTCTTACTTAAAAGACTCTTTGTAAGTCATTACTTAAAATCTTATCTCTAGGACTATACTTAAAACACCCCTTTCTCTTATAGTACCTCCTACCTACCTCTCTCCCCTCCCGCTCCTGTCCTAGGACTTGCTCCAAGCTCTTCTCCGGCTCCCAAATGTGATCCAAATGTCAAAGCTCTGTGAATCTTTGAAAAAGTAGGATGCTCCATTGTGGAAAATTTCATGTTGTTTATGCATTGCATTGTTTCACTCTTCTGAAGCTCCTTGAAATGTGGATCTCGAGCTCCATAGAAGTAGGATTGTAGCAACTTGTAGCAACGCTACTTTGACTGGAGGAGGCGCTTTGAGTCTGCCTTGTTATTGCAATTCACGTCTAGTGTGCACATTAACTCTTGTGGCTTGAATTAAGTCTGTTGCTTTGTTGCTTGGAGGTGGAGGAGCAACAGTATGTAGTCCCGGGTGTCATGGTAAAGCAGCTCGCCATGGCTAAGATCATTACTTTGGCTTTGAAAGCAATGTATACAGATGCCTCTACTTGAGGACAGAATTTAGACATTATGAATACTTAAAGTTGCTTCAGTTCCTACTTAATTTTAGAATTAAAATATGAAATTCAGCATAGCCAACCAGCTGATAGATTGAACTTTGATCAGTTTTCTAAGCCCAAAGAATTTGATTGGCAACGATCAATATGTACTCCAAATTTTGCAGAGATTCACAAAGTTGGCATCTCTGAGACATTCTTTAACCCCTAAAGTCCCATTGTCCCCTTGGAACACAAAATGGATTTCAGGCAAGCCCCTACGGAGTACGGACTTAGTATTTATCATGATTTTTTGAATTTTTTTGTGAAGATAGGAAAACACATTAGGTTTATGGGGATATAATTTTTATTTCAATTGGTGCTTGAAAGCAAAAGTTATGGCACAAAAAGTCCCTTTTTTAGGTGCAGGCGCACAGCGGGTAGAAACCATCTCACACAAAAAAAAAATCTAAAAAAATTTTAAAAATTAATTTCTTATAGATTGTAGTTTTGTACACATGAGGAGCTTTGATTCATTCCATTTGGATTTGTTATGTGAAAGTTATGGACAATCTTATTTTTTGGGCAATTAGAGCATCTTCTTGAAAAAATAACTTATAGATTTCATTTCTAAATGCATTTTTCACAATTTTTCAAAAAAAATTGTTTGACAAGGTTAAGTTTGCTTGCTCAAACAATCTTACCGTTGGGGTTTCAATCCCATCCTACAGCTATTAACGATTCTATTTTTTGTTCAATCTTAAACCTACTTCTACTTAACAATTTCTTAAAGTATGAAAATCAAGTTTTTTTTTTTTTTTTTTTTAATTTTTAACCTAGACTCTCAACTTAATTCTTCAACACAAAAATAATTTAAATTCAAAGTCTTTAGTGCAAAAAAAATCCTTAAAGGGCAATTAAAGTCATTTGAAATTGCAAGCCAGCGTTAAAAAAAAACAATTTCAACTTTGAATGCTTATATCTTTCAATCTGTATGGTCAAACTTCATGAGACTTTTACCACATGATCTTAGACAAGTGAAGTATAAGATCTTACGGTTTGATTTTGAGAAAAAAAATGTTCTTTCTCTTTCTTGGATGAATGCAATAGAAATGAAAATTTTGAGTTCTTTTTTGATAGAAAAATGGCCTTAGGACCTTAGGGGTTAAATCTAAACTCATTGTAGCAATTTCACATTTGAATCCATTTCAGCAACATTTTAGCAATTTGTTTTAGTTCATTTACATTAACCCTTTAAGGACAGACTGGTGGCCGTGGAAATCGTGCATTTTGATACCATGTGACATCATCTCCTTTCAAAAAGCTAAATATATTCATTGGAAGTCAAAGTACTAGAAAAGATCTCCCCTTTCCACCCCTAATACCAAGGATGAATGATTGCATTTCTCCCAGAGCCACCGAGATTCTGCTGGTGGTGAAGGGCGAGTTGTACGTGGGCTTCGTGAGCACCAGCAACACCTTGTTCGCCACCACCGTCAAGGAAGGCGAGCTGTTCGTGTTTCCCAAGGGCCTGGTGCACTTCCAGCTGAACGTGGGCAAGGGTCCTGCGTTGGCGTTCGCCGCTTTGAGCAGCCAGAACCCCGGCGTGCAGCAAATTGCCCCCGCTTTGTTCACTCCGGACATCAAGGACGAGGTGTTGGAGAAGGCTTTCCGCATCAACGAGCAGACGGTGGACCTGATCCAGAAGCAGTTCCGCATGTAAATCGATCAGTAGTTGATCGTCTCGATTTCGTTATCAGAGGTCGTCTGAGGAAACATCATGTACTGTACAGCGGCAGTTAGCATCAACCATTCTTTTGCAAACAATTGCAATTCATCGAGAACAGAGGTCCAATGACTTCTGATTCTTCAGATTGATAGGAAGGAACATTTATTGCCCTCAGAATCGCTGGGAGGCGTTGATTCATGTGGGCTTCGTCCGCCATAGCTGGGCAACATTTAATGAAGTATTAATTGATCAGGTTCTCAATTCTCATGTTCATGAAACATTTTGGTGTACGTCTTGTGCTTTCAGAGTTGAAGTCTGAGTTCTCATGTGTGTGGAATGTGCAATGAATGTGCATACTACGGACAGCGTTTTAATTTGTACCCCATTCAATCAGAAGGTGAAGTGAATTGTGCATGTGCGCATTTTCCCGACCTCAAGATGCTCTAGTGCCCATTTGACCAGTTCCGTATTTGTGCTAGTTTTTGAACATTGATTTTCAGTTGTAACGTGAAGTTCCTGGTCATGATTTTGCATTTGTTTGGTCACGTAAGATAACCTGAAACTCGAGTTGTGCACACCTATATGTACAGTACAGTACACTCAGGAGCATTGTCTGATCAAATAGGAAATWCATTTGATAGTGCTCAAGTTGCTAGCATCAGCTAGATTCTGATGTGGATGGAAACTTAGAGTGAATATCTTTGACTGTTGTATATCATTAATAAGTAGGGGAGGTGCAGAAGCCCTCGAGATGTTGATGGAATTGATGTCAACTGCCAAGAACTTATCGAAAGAGAATGATCTATCAAAACATTGATACAATTGTCCTTGTATTTTATACATTTGAATTTTCCACCAAAAATTATTTGTTGTGTCTAGCAATTTGTTTTTTGTTTCAACTCAAATTTATTATTGACAAGACGTCCATCTCTAATAAAGATTTCGACTTTGTTGGGTTAGTTTTTTCAAAAGTTATAGGAGACGACAACTCCGTCACTCTAAATGTGTCAGAAAGTAGTACCAATCTTTCTTGCAATCACCCCGTACACCAATGCAACCTACCTTGCTCATGTTAATCCGACTTTTCTTCAAACTCCCTAGAGAGACTATTTGCTAAGATATTTGTCATGACAATTTCATGTTGTTCCATGTCTTTAATGGCAAGTATCGTGGTAGTAACCTCATGTGTGGACTATACTCACTATAGTCCCGAATGTTTTGAAAAAAAATACAAATTCTGTGAGTTTTTCTAGTGCCATTGATAGCACATTTGATGTTCAGAAATCTTATCCTGAACCAACATGACATTAGAGAAATTCTGAACTCTTCACGGTGCTACCAAGAAGTGTCAAGAGGGACCCTCTCTGCATTACATTTATTTTAGTTGAGAAACTTTTCCCCAATTTTTGCACTCCGGCACTCCCAAATGTCAGAGCATTCATTCTCAAGTATTATTACTTAAGGTTGTGACAAGTGTTGCTTTGTTATTTGTAAGCACACCCAAAGCACCTTCCTCTAACAATTGAAGAATAGAACCCTGAATATGCTTCTTGGAACTCCCAATATTCACATAAGGCAAATCTTTGTTTTGTCAAAAAATTTCCTCTTTTGAGTAGCTCACTAGGCTCCAGAAATAGACTGGCTTGCCAAAAAAATTCTAATGTAAAATACACAACAAGCAGCACTTGAACTTTCTCTAGAGGTAACCGGCCTAATTTCTCCAGAACTTTGAGTTTTCACCAGGGGTCATACCTGTTCAAATGGCGTGTTCCATAGCGCCAAAATTCTGACATCCAAGTGCACAAGGCTCTTTTAAAAACTTGGCCTACTGAATGATTTAAGCCTCCAAAGSGGTGTCTGATCATGTATTTTACTTCACAAGCTCTGATGCAATGTTCTCAGCTAATTGACTTTCTGCGTACCCAACAATTGCTTTCAAACATCGAATGTGAAGCAGTATGATTGTCGTGTGTTCAAGAAAATTCTCTTGTGGAAAATTTCAACAGATGAAGGCCCTGTCAACCGAAGGTCATATTCGTTATAATGAGACTTTTGCATTCTCAATTTTATCCTCGAAGATAAACTGTTTTATCTCTTTACTAGTATTTTTTTATAAATAGGTAACATCACCAATTTTTAGAATTTCATTATAGGATCACTATTTTGAGCATTATTTATTTTTTGTTTCAATCACTATTTTTTTAAATGAATTTTCCAATAACTAGCATTCTGTCTCAAAATCTGCAAAAAGTCTCAATATAACGAATATGGTCTTTAACGGTAATAAAAGGATGTTCTCCTCAAAATTCATGGAAGAATTTGTTGCTGCACTATAAGGTAAGACAGCCCATTGCTGTTATTTCTTCCATAGTGGTCACCTATGAAGTGGCTCCATTGTAGTTTTTTTAGTTTTGTAAGATCTTGGCCACAATCAATGTCTTACATGGTAGTGATGGAGTGATTAGTGACCACATAAGGCACTTCCAGCTTTTCAGTGTGAAATTCATTACAAGGATTGACTTTTTGAGCATTCCATGTTAGAAAATATCGTGATTGCATTAGGTAGTGAGATGACCATCATGGATTCAGATTTTGTTGGCCATGGGGTGGTCTACAGACCCTGTTGGGCCATGGAAAACTGAACACTTCAAAAATTCCTAGCAAATTCATACTTTATCAAAAAAATATGATTTCAATTGCTCTCACTATTTCTCACACTTGTCTTAAAGTGGGGAAAATATTGAAAAATTTCAACAGTAGCGTGAGGCCAAACTCCAAATTCTGACCACTATGGGCTGTCTTACCTTATATGTAAATTTGCCTAACCTCAGATTGGCACTAAGGAAAGACATCATGGGTACTAATAGAGTGGATTGCATGTGCTTACAATATGTGACAAGTACATGTCCACCATGCATGTCCGAAATCATAAACTTTATTTGACAAGTCAACAAGCTAGCATGATCTGCCACAATAGTAGAGTTCTAGATTTTCAGTTTACAACTCCATCTGATCTATTCCAAGTTAACTTAAAATCCATGCTTCAATTAACTGTCCATAAAGTTTTTTTTTCTTTTTTCTTTTGATACTTCATTAGATGCAGTCTCAGTTACATCTTCATCATAGATCTGACGAGCAAAAGAAGAAGAAGAAGAAGAGGGTTTCAGCCGCAGTGATTAATTAATTGCCGGATCCTCTGTAACTGCAGCTGCCTGTGGCAGTTTGTATATAATTATTTCCTTATTGGTTTTTGTTGTTGATTCTAAAATGCAAAAAAGAGGCGCATTCAAGCAGCTTGATGATAAAAGTAATATATGATCCCTTCGCCYCCTGAGAGAAGCCAAGTAAGCCGCTGACACAGTATTGATCGAGTCCTTTTCAATTGACTACGTCTGTAATTATTTGATTTTCTTTCAATACTCAGCTAGTTCAATCCCTGCACATTCGTCTGTCGAAGTGCTAATTTTAGGAAACCAAGCTGCTTTAAGCCTTGTTAGTAATGCAGAGCCTGTAAAAACCAGTTTTTAACATCAAATATAACACAGATAAGTTTTGCAAACTACTTCCATAGGAGGGTTTGCGTTAAATTCTATTAGTGAAGTCGGCTTATCTCTAATTGCTCTGACAGGAGGTGATTCAATTCAGAAACTGGGCTCTCCCACGGCACTTTGCTTCTTCAGAACCAGATTTCAGTGAATGATGTGCTGTCAATATATCCTTCAAGCCTGCAAAAGGAGTTCAGACCGAGTACTCGAGTAGTACTTTCCGGGGAGCGTTAAATCCTCCTCACGAACTGGGCCCACAGGCTAGATTTACCGCTGGGGAAAACGCAGGAATGTTTTATTTTTTGCAAAATTTTTTTTTTGCAATTTCTGAATTCATAATTGCAATCAGAGACCCCAAATTCGCTGTGGGGGCTAGAGAACATACCCTAGTAATGGCTCAATCTAGGGGGCTTTTATTAACTTTTACCCTCAAACATTACCAGCAGGGCTCCGCAAGCAGTTCCTGAGGAGGATTTAACGTCCAGCATACTTTCCAAGACTTGGAGAAGGCCTGCAATACAACAGGTTGTTTAACCCTTAAAGGACCATGCATCCAAAAAGTGGATGCCCCTTGGTCAACCTCGATTGCAACTTTTAAAATAATTGTTTTTGGAGTTAGATTCCAACTAAAGAAATGAAGATTCATAAGTTTTGTATGTACTCCATTTTTTGGCCCCCCAAGCAACCAATGAGTATGTCCAAGTATGACAACCCACTCTCTCCCAACCATGCCAGCCAATGAAATTGATTCTATTATATCCTCCCCCCAAGTATATAAGAGAGGATTATACCTCCACCTGGGGGGAGGGTAGTCACCCAATTAAGAATGTTATGGAAGTTAAATAAAGGCTGACTAGTGGTTTTGGCAAATTTTTTGCAACCGTGATGTACTTTGCGGATGGAAGAACATTGCGTGGATATTAACTTATTAAGCGTACGTGCTTCAGAAATCGGTTCACAAGGCACTACACTAATGATGATAAATAGTGTTACCCATACTAACTATTTTAGAAATGCTATAAGATTTTACTCTTCATGAATATTTTTACGGAGTGCATGAATCCTAATAGCACTGTAGTTGGGAAAACTTTGTATCTAAAGTTGGTAAAAATATTCATTAAGGGTAAAAACTTATGGCTGTTTTAAATCAATTAGTGTAGGTAACACTATTTACCATCATTAGTGTAGCGAATATAGAAATTATTGCATGAGGTGGGAGAATGAGCCATGTGGGACTGAAATTTCCCTCAAACTTCATTCTTCATTAGCGCTCACTGCATGTGAATGAAAGGCTTTTAATCCGGGCTTTAATTTGCACTAAGGTAGGTACACCTTAAACTAACAGCAATTGTTTAGTGACAACTAGAAAAAAAAACAAATCCAAGCGCAAGTGAACCCAAATCCAAGGGCAAGTGGACCCAAAGTAGATAGGTGGGGTTCCAAGAAGTTGTCACTCTACGAAGAAGTGGCCAATCACCTGCTTGAGATCCAAGCTTAGAGTGTGTCGCTTTTGGGTGTTTCTGTGCCCACTTTCGTGTTAGTCTAGTGTCCACAGTAGGTGCATTTATATAGTTGTTTTCAAAAATTTGTATTTTATTCATACGAGCTCGGAAAAATACAAAAACAATTTTGTTGAATTACTATTCCATTTCCTAACAAGCACACATCATTTTATTCTGTAGCTACCTCAAGATCTGAAAATTTTAAACAAGTGTCACTTCTAGGTGCTTCTACTTTAGTGTGCCTTGTGCCGTTGCCACATGCAAAAGAAAAGTAAAAGTAATTTTTTTAATTTTTGCATCACAAACTTTGAAATTCAATAACTTTTGCACCATAGATTGGAACGCCATGAAACCAATCCCCTGCACCCCTCCTCGTCGAGGGCTTCCCGAAGGTACCAAGCACGCCCCCGGGGGACACACGCTCCAAGATATCTCAACGTAACAAACAAAACAAAACAAACAGCCTGATTTAAAGAATAGATCATCCATTGTGGTTATTTTCTGTGCAGGGATTATTGCTGTGCTGAGTGGGCTTTTTGCATCACAAGAACTTAATTAGTGTGCTTACTTAGAGGGATTCTGCGAGGACAAGCAAATCCTTAATTGTATACGCCGGAATACATGAGCCTTGGAAACCCCCACAACCACCTCAGTCTTCAGTACGTCTACAAACCGTGCACTCTAATTTATGTCTCAAGTTTTGAAAATTTCAGCGGGACCAACATCCTGCTCTTCATTAGCTCAAATTAAGACCTTCAGTGAGTAACTAAATTAATACTTGAAAAACTTTCGGATTGGTCTTTGTTGATGTTGCAGAGCCCGGAGATTTCTAATGTTTGTATACCACTCCCAGGAAATCTATGCAATCAGGTAGTAATGCCTGATTAACCCTTAAAAGACGACAAGGACGTTTTGCGGCCTTTCGATGACAGAACTCAACTACAGTGGATGTAGAAAAGGTATTTTTCATCCATTTTTGGGGTAAATGTGAAAGTAGAGATGTACTTTGACATGGAAAGCAAGAAATAGGGTCATTGAATGTATTGTCATTTTTAGGTGCTCCAAGTTGTAACACAAAGCCACTAAAATTCATGTCGACGTTGACAAGTCCCTGAATGCCTATCATCAAATTTATAGGTATTGTAGCAAATTTTTAGATGTCGATGTCAATTTTAGGTGCTACACGCACTACAAGTGAAAGGGGTGTTTTAAGTATAGTCCTAGAGATAAGATTTTAAGTAATGACCTATAAGGAGTCTTTTAAGTAAAAAATTTACTTAAAAGACAAGTCTTTTTAATAAATTCTTACTTGAAAGACTCCTCATAGGTCATTACTTAAAATCTTATCTCTAGGACTATACTTAAAACACCCCTTTCTTTTGTAGTGACGGTTTAACTTCCCACCGTCTAACACTTGGTGGCCCACAGTCCAGAGCCTACCTTTTCTCCGCGGTAATAGGTCTATCCTTTAAGGATTAAGCAGTTTTTACCTACATAATCAGGCATTATGATTTTTTCACCTAGAAACATCCAACTTTTCATCTCAAATGTTCATTTGTTTCGTTGATTTCCTGGCAATAGAACATTGTTGTCAGGGATTGCCCGAAGAAATGCGCCTTCTCATTGGGCTCTGCCCTCCTTATAGACACATTTTTTTCTGCAATCTCCTTCTCTTGGGGCATTGCCCTATACAAACAACATAGCTCTTGACAAAATGGAGCATGGTGAGCACCATAGACTTAGGGACGATTTCCATGTGAGCCAGTGATTAATAAACCCTACSCATCAGTGGTAGAGCGGAAACTCCATAAAAGTTGGACCTCCCATTTCATCGATAATCGATTAGCTTCACAAACCCAACGCACATGGAAGCGGGCCTTTAGAGAGGAGAGACCTTCACAACAACTTTAGCTCTAGGTCAATTTTAAGAGAGATGGTTCTTTGCTAATTATCTTCAAATTCTTTGGTTTTTTGTTCTACTACCGTCATCTTTTTTTTTTCAAAATCAGCAAAATCAACCTATTAGGGTTTAAGAGAAAATTTATCCCTCTGGTTTTATGCCTTAACAAGGTGGAAAACATCATCTTGTAGAATTGATGGAGAAAAAATATTTACTAGGACTTGTATTGGTTTGTTCCTTGTAGCTTTTGAAAGTTCTATATTCCCTCTATTTCCAAGTACTAAGACTAATATTTGCTTTATAAGATACAAAAAATATGCCAGTCATGGTGAGTATTAATATAGTTGTAGGAAGTCTTGCTCAAGGAAGTAGGTCTAGAAACGTAGGTCTATCCATGATTTTGTTCTGACTAGTAGGGATGAGGCTTTTCATTCATTGATAGAAGCTATTGTAAGGAAGTTTGAGTGTAGCAGCTACCTTACTTGATAATCAAGTGAGTGCTACAAATGATAGCCTTTTATACCCTAAGGATGTTTAAATAGCTATTTTAATAATCTGATGAGTGGTATAGAAGAAAGCTTCTTGTAGCGTAGCTATTTGTTCACATGCAAAGTCACTTTCTTTAAATTCATTGGTGGAAAGTCATGAAATTTGTGAAGAATCTTAGGTTTGGAAGCTTTGTGCAATGAAACGTCACAAGTTTTGCACTCTGAATTATACCATTCACTGTAGGAACCTGCATTTTAGGTGAAGAGCCCAAATTCTTTTAAGCTGATTTTAGGTGACATCTAGTGCAACAAGCCCCTGAACAACCCCTATGTTTTTATGTCAACATTGATGTTATATTGGTTGTCTTTGTTGACATAAAAACTTAGGGTTGTTGCAATGAATGTCACTTAAAATCCATGTAAAATTTTTTTAGGCTTGTCACCTAAAATGCAGGTTTCTTATATATAGTGAATATAACAAAATTGATGTCAATACAATTCAAGCCCCCATTTGTGCTCTGTAAAAATAACTTTCAAAATGATTTCAATATAATCATCTCGCAATATTCGGTTTTTTCAATCTTTAGTGGCAATTGTGCTTCTTTTCAATCTAGTGATTGGATAATTGAATTTAGTTACAAATCCAAGGAAGACACACACAGATAGACAAATAGATTGACAGATAAATAGACAAATATGAGATAGGTGTAACTCTAAACCGGGTTTTCTTGCTCTAATTGTATTTTTCAATTATATTTTGTTTTGGCCAATCTATGTCAAAGAAAGATTTATGGCCAAAAAATAATCGAACAAGAAGGACAAAGTGAAACTGTTGTAGCTAAGAATTATGAGTTTTTCATCTGCGCTCAGGATCATCTACACAACATCTATTCAATTGTCTTTTGTTTTTGAATATTCCAAAGGTGGCTTACAACATGAAATTGTTTGGTAATAGTATTTTTATTAGTGGCATGTAGGCCTTCAAGAACAAATGGTCTATGTGGATGTTTTAAGGAATATTGTATATTCTAAAGGTGCGTTGAATCAAAAGGCAATTGGAGACTCACACGTTAGTCATACTAGTAAAGAGTAGTCAAAAAACTCTTTCTTCAACTTACTTGGATGTATTTCATGCATTTTTTATGACTCCCACAGAAAAATATCAAAGACATTCATAATCCACCCTTTAAAAATGAGAACTATGAGGAGGTTAATTTTTTGATGCCTCAATCATTCTTTTAATTTCCACAATTTTACTTGTATGTATGTACAAATACTCCTTTTGTCCCAAATGATCTTTCTAGTAGACAAAAATTGAGCTCAAATTTTAGCTCAAAAATAATAATTTTAAAAATCCAAGAGGTTGATACTCTCTTATTGCACTAAAAAATTACAATTCCAAATTAGTTTTCAAATCATAGTTATAGAGCATGAAAGAGTGAGATTTGATGGCATTTTTCAAGGAGCACCGTTGGCCACTCATTTCTTGAATTCCCACGGTGGGTCAAGTCACAACTCACCTATTGAGTCAACTACTAGTCCCCAAAATGTAATCACCCTAAAGCACTCGACAATCGAGAGACTAGCAATAAGAATTCCACAGGTAAGGCACTAATTCTAACTACGGGCTTCACATATGCCTACTATATACAAACATCGGCCTTATCATCCTTACTATTGTCGTTCACTTGTTGCCATCACCTCATAAAGTTGCCTTGAACTTTAGCACAATAAAGTATAAATTGATCTGACTCTTGTTATGATGGCCACACTCACAAGCAATGTCCACCCAATAGCCTATAACAAGGGGAATTCATTTTGCAGGCTTTTCCTCCTAGTCACACTAGGAAAATCATTTTAGAACAAGAAAATAAGACCAATCAAAAGATAATTTTGGATAGGAGTAAATTATTTACCTTTATGTCATCAAACTTGTCATTAGAATAAGGCCATCTTTTAAAGATTTTAGGTTTGTTTTATTTTGAATGAATGAGAAGATATTTGGACAATCACTTGTTCATCATCTACAAGCACGTACGGTTACATCCTCAGTACCAAGGCGGGCATCAACCGGGTATATACCTTACAACCTGCTAACACCGAACCAAACACAATTCACACATTCCGAATACAATTCAATTTCGTCTTCGTCTTCGTCAAGCTTTGCTAGTTTGCTTGCTCCTCTCTAGGGTTTGCATTTTGCGTCCCCCGCAGCAAATCGTCCTCCTTACACGATGGTGCTTCCTGTAATTGGCCGACCCCTCACGCAAGTGGCCTTCAGYGAGGCCAAGCGCAACTGGCCTTTCGTGTTCGGCTTTGCTGTCACCTTCACGCTCATCGCCAAGCTCTCGTCGAGCCTTGACCGTCAGTGCTCTCAACCTTTCTCACCTTCTTCTCACTCTGCACTCTTCGCATAAGATGTGAAATCTAAACGTGTTTCTACTACTCGGAGTTGGACTACGTTTTTTGTTTCATCCCAGTGGATTCTGGCTGCAATTTTCTTACGATTCGCGCTTTCTTAGGGTTGCGATTAGATCCTCTACTGTTTGGATGCATCCGTTGATTGCTAGGTGCACTACCTAATTTTTTCTTGTTAAAGTGGTTTTTGATTCTTATGGAAATTCTAGTACCGGTATTTGTCAGTGTCTCTGTGAAACGAAGGGATGCGTGAATCATTGGCCAAAGAGTGTTACGAAGTCACACGGGTGTGGCTTCTTCTCTCTCTTGCGCTCTCCGCAGAAAAAGAGAATTCGTCACGAGTTTCTTCTAGTTGGAGTTRGATTAGGTTTTTTCTTTGATCTCGGTGCTTTGTGACTGCAAGTGTYCTACGTTTCGCATTTTCTAGKACTTCGACTTGATTCCWTACTGCTTARGTGAAGACGTTAATTACTAGATGTTCTGCGTACTGTCGTCTTGTTGAATCTTGATAGAATCAAAAGTTATATTTTTTTCTTGTAAAAATTCTAGCACTCATTGCATCTGTAAAGAGACAGGGTGCATGAATCATTGGSTGAAGAGTGTTACRAAGTCACACGGGATGTTCTAGTCGATAATTGTAGTGCTCTCACCCTTTCCTTGGCTTCTTCTCACTCTTTGCACTCGTTCCATAGAGCACTGCATTATCGTACAGCCTGGTTTCTGCACCACAAATGAATTCGTCACGAGTTTCTTCTAGTTGAAGTTTAGACTAGGGTTTCTCTTTGATCTCAGTGCTTTGTGGCTGCAATTTTCCTGCAATTTGCGTTTCTTAGGCCTTCCATTAGATTCTTTCCTGTTTGGGTGAAGACATTAATTGCTAGATGCTCTGTGTAATTCTGTCTTGYTGAATCTTGATGGAATTAGAAGTGGTTTTTTATTCTTGTATAAATTCTAGTACAGGTATTTGTCATTCATTGCATCTGTGAAAAGAAGGGTGCATGGATTAATTGCTTAAGAGTGGTACAAGTCGAACAGGATGTAGTAGTMGATAATTCGTTTGGGAACGCTGGCACTGTCTAGTTATCTTAGTTACCTGAGATAGGTTCTAGTCGTAGTTCTTGCATGTATCAGAATTAATATGTTCGATTCTTTGTTTCTGTTTTCTAAGCGGTAGTTTATGATTGTSTTTATTGCTCTGAGTTTTCTGTAATTTGTAGTTTGTAGAATTGCTTCATGGGTTTGAACATTAGAAACTGTATACYGTTAGCATTAGCAATGTAGAGCGCTCGTGGGAGTTGMCGTAACGGCGATGGTACTTTAATACAGRCTGCTAATGCAATTTTATTCTGTTTTGACGCTGGTGCTTATACACGAGAAATAAACAGATTATTCTTTGTGAGTTTCTGTTTTTGTTGAAGGTTCCGATAACTTTGATTTCTTGACAAATCTTTCTGTTGTGTTTCGAGTTTTGGTGCTTACGAATCACAGACTCACAAATGGAATTTCTTGATATGTGTTCATCGTTTCTTACATTTCTGATTTTTACGTTCATTTTGCAGCTAAGGAGGCTCACAAGTCCAAGTTTGTTAATCCCTATGGTCACCACTGGTATGGAACCTGAGTCCTGCCCTGTAGCTTCTATGTTTTGTGATTTTAACYGCGAAAGGACCAAGAAGTCCAAATTCGGCTTCATGTTTCTTCAGCAGTTATTGAGTAGGTCATATATGGTCCTTTTTCTCCAATTTTTATTTATTATTTGATCATAATATACAAAGCTTTGGAATCTCATTCGTCGTCACTTTTGAAAGTATGAGTACTAAATTGCTGTGGCGGACTGTGCAGATCGTGGGTATTTGGAAAAACAAGAGTCAATCGTGTGTTACCTTCGGCGGTAGCACTGGCTTTACAAAGCAAGCCAGGTTAGTATGGCTAGCGATCAGTATTATATGAGGTCGCCAGGCTAATGTATATCCCTTTCGAAAACTCGTACTGCTTTCAGTTTTGAAGGTTGAGCTACTCTGGGTTCCATCATGCTTGTGCGGTTGGCATCTTAGATTTGGATGCATTTGGATGCAAAGCTGAAAGTCTCGAGTACGATGCATTTGTTTTTTCATTCATGGAATTCGTGCGTGGAAGATTTTGGCCTTGAATAAACTCAATAAAGCGATACTGTCACTTGAGGCTCTCAATTGCCAATTTTCAATTGTGAACTTGCTGTCCGACACGAATCGTAAGTTTGTGGGTGACAAAGACTTTGCTGTGTTTATCTACCTTACCCCCTAAAGTCCTACGAGTCGTTGAAGAGTCGTTGAAGGATCGGGTACTCGGGTACCTATGATGTCAATTTTTGGGAAGGTTTTTTGAAACGTTTTTTTAAAGATGATTAGCTTTTTCAGAATATGTGGGAGCAAAAGTCATGACACAAGAGGCCCAGAACAAGGAAGGGTGGGTAGTAAAATAAATAAATATTAAAATACATATTTTTTAATTTGGTTTTTTAAAGACTATGTTTTTGTATACATGAACCCCTAAAGGACCTAAAGGCCACCATTTTGAAACTATTTTGTAGGAAATTTGATATGTCAATCTCATCAACAACTCGTGAACAACAACAAAGAGAAGCTCAATGATTTCTGTGTTTAATCTGTTGGTGCAATTCAATCGAGAAATGATCAAATGTGATTTTTTGGTGAATTTTTTGAAAATTGAAAAGATGTTATGGGCCATCACTTCACATCCTCATATCTTTTTCTCTACATTTGGTGCCTTGGGCATGCAAGGGTTAATAAAAAAAAATTTAATTGCACATGGTGTAGTTTGTTTTTTAGAACAATCTTGCCAATGGGATTAGTGTGTTTCAATCCCATCTTAAACTCTAAATGTCCAAGATTTTTTTGGAGCTTTTAGAAATTTGCTGAAAATTAAATAAAAAGCTAAGATTTTGATAAGTTGTATCAATCTTTTTTGAATTGTAACAATACAAATCCAAACTAGACATCTTAGAGATCATATAGGAAAAGAAAACACAACAATATCATTTATGGATTGAAGGATTATAATGTTTGATCATGAAGGCGTTAAAACTACAAAAGTGGTTTGAAGTCTTTCATCCTCTTTTCACATGTCAAATCTAAAATGTTGGTCACCAAAAAAAAATGAGGTTAAAAAGGCTTAATAGGCATAACATGAATCAATTTATGGCTTCTCAAAATCTACTCTATAATTTTTTTGAATGAATTTCTCATGTGATTTTTTCTTCAAGATTTAGTGTATTTGAGGCTCATTTACAAGAGCCCTCAACACTACAAAAAGTCAAGATTGCAATGAGCACACTTGCACAAATCTTGAATAGAAAAATCATAATCAATAATTTTCAAGATCGGATTTTTTATGCTAAAACTAGACTTCAAAAAAAAATTCCAACAATATAAGCTATTAGAAATAGCAACTTGGTTAGGTTTTATTTTAACTTCAAAGTATTGTCAACACTAAAATTTGGTGCCTCGGGCATTTAGAGGTTAAAGCTGTCAACAATTTAATTTTTCCTAATATCTCTTACCTACTTCAATTCAACAATTTTTTCTTAAATGAAAACCACAAAGTGGTTGATTTTTTTCCTAAACTCTCAAGTCAATTTTTCAACATAAAATAATTTAAATACAAATTGTAACATAAAAGTTTCAAACTGAAAGTATTCAAGCTTGTAATCTAGTCAAGTCAAGAGAAAAAAGAAAAAACTTGTTTTCTTCATTTTAAACGCTTAAGGTAAGACATCCCATTGCGGTTATTTCTTCCATAGTGGTCACCTATGAAGTGGCCCCATTGTGGTTTTTTGAGTTTTGTGAGATTTGGGCTACAATCAATGTCTTACATGATGGTGATGGAGTGATTAGTGACCACATAAGGCACTTCCAACTTATCAGTGTGAAATTCATTACAAGGATTGACTTTATAGGCATTCCATGTTAGAAAATATTGTGACTGCATTAGGTAGTGAGATTACCATCATGGATTCAGATTTTGTTGGCTATAGGGTGGTCTATAGACGGTGTTGAGCCATGAAAAACTGAACACTTCAAAAATTCCTAGCAAATTCATACTTTATCAAAAAAATATAATTTCAATTGCACTTGTTGTTTCTCACACTTGTATTTAAGTGGGGAAAAAATTGAAAAATTTCAATAGTAGGGTGAGGCCAAACTCCAAATTATGACCACAATGGGGTGTCTTACCTTATATCTTGTGATTGCTATATTAAAAAAAATTCAATTTCTTCTAGACATTTCCATAACAATGTAGTGCAAGATCTTGTGGTTGTAGATGAAAAAAAAAAAATGTTTATAATTTTTGTTGCTCGCATTGAAAATGACAATTTTGAGTGTTTCCTAAGTTCATTTCAATATAGAGCTCAATAATGTAAGTTGGCTTTGCAATTCAACACAAGCAAACATAAGTCATGTTGGAAGCCATTCATGCACTATACCTAGTTTCGAAATGCTTGTAGTTGTGTTCATTGTTTATGGATGCTATTGAACCATGGAGGTTTTGTAATATTACCAAGTACAAAAGAATTTCTAATAAAACTCAATTTATGAAGTAATAAACCTTTGTGATGTAATATTAATCGTTTGTCCGAGACCGAGCCTCAAGCTTAAAGTAGCAAGTGACAACCATGCAGATCCAATAAGTGACAACCACTTAGTCTTTAAAAAAGTGAAAACAAGATTATGTTGTACTATACTAGATCAGGCCAAAATAAGATGAAATTGACTCTTATTTTCATCATGTCTTTCATTTGCTAAAGATGAGCCACCTATAAGATTTGGGCAGTGMCTACTACATGTCCATTGATCTTTGCTTGTATAATATAATATTAAAAAGCATTGTGAACTCATTAATTGAAGTGATTGCTTACTTCATTCATGTGATAGTCCTCCCTATTTTTAATAACCTCTCATGTATTGTGTGAGCCTGATCCCAGCTACTTTGCTTATTAGAAGTTTTGTTGTAACTATGATATTTATTTAATGAGTGATCTCTCAAGTCTTTTTTTTAGCAATATAACATTTTGAAAAAAAAGGTTGTATGATTCTTGACGGAAATTCATTGTAATACTTAATCTTCTACTCTCAAGAGCTAAGTTTCAAATACTCCTTGTATATTATAAAAGAAATCACATTAGAAATCCTTTAATTCCTAAATGCCCAAGGGGTCTTTCATTCAAAATCACCTCCAAATGGTAAGAAATGAAAGTGTTGATGATGCAGAATAATGTACATAAATGGTTGAAGACCTTTGAATACGCAAGATGCAAAAAGCTACAAAAAATTGAAAGTGTAAACTCTTTTAGGACCATTTTTTGGAAAAAATTTTAATTTTGTGATTTGTTCATTACTATCAAATTAATCTACCTTCCAATTTTCAAAGACTTTGATAATATGAATTTTGAAATATCATTGATTGAAGGTCAGTTTAGTTCCTCAAGGAAAATCATTTTGGGGACACATCTCTCAAATTTCAACAAAAGAAAAGTTTGTCTTTTTTTGACCAAATATAATTAGAAATATCTTACAATATACATGCCAATTTTTACAAGATTGAAGCAATGGTAGATTGTTTTAAGAGACTCGCTATCAAATGAGGTACGTTGGAAAAACAAAAAATTCACTTGACCATGAAATCGTATGCTCCAACCAATCAATCCCTTGTCCACTTGGCACTTGGACACCCACAAATTTTTATTTTTGCAGTGGCCTTTGATTGGCTACATTTGCCTTCCAAACAATCCTCAATGAATATTTCTTATAATGTTTGACTTTGAAAAATCACATGAGGTGGAGTTTTTGTCCAAATCAAAAGTTATTTTTTCGTAGGCTCTAGAAAACAGTTTGATGAACTATACAAAAGAAATATGACTCTTAGCCTAGATATGTTCAAGTTGTTATTAGGCTTCTCTTCAATATACTTTTAAGACTTTATGGACTTAGTATTTAACCCCTAAGGACCGGGGGGGGTGAGCATATCTTTTGTTTTCTAAACTAGCTCTAGTAACAAGCATAATTTTTCATTTGTGTGGAATAACTTTGATAATCGCCACTATTGCAGTGAAAGAAGACTTTTGTATCTTTCCTATGAAAAAAAGATCAACAAAATCACACAATTTTTGAAAAAAGGCCTTCGTAGAAAAGATTGATGAAAGATGTTCAATTGGGCAATACTTTGTACATATGTTGAAATGGAAATGTCGAAATCAGAATGCTTAAAGTGCTAAAAAAACTCTAAATTTTTTTCCACAAGTACATATCATCATGATATAAATGTGTAATTTTTTTTCAAATCAATTTGAATTGTAAAGAAAAAGATATGAGGATGTGAAGTGACAACCCACAATGTCTTTTGAATTTCAAAAAATTCACCAAAAATCACACACTTCCATCATTTCTCAATTGAACTGGGCCAATGGATTTAGGCTCTTTTTGTTGTTCACAAATTGTTAGTAAGGTCAACATATCAAATTTGCTACAAATGTAGTTGCAAAAGCCACACGGTGGCCTTCTCGTGGTACTTTAGGGGGTTAAGTTCGGAGGGCTCTTAACATTTGAAGGGGGGCAAGAGTTTTGCAAAAAGTTATTTTGTAGAGACCTAGCCCTACGGTCCGCTGAGGGAGATTCTAAACAATTCACAACGGACTTGAATTGTTCAAAAGACCTAGTTTAAGCTCAATTGTAGTCAAGAAATGGACTTTGTATTAGAAAGGTTGATACAATGGCTCTATCTTGAGAACAAAGCCAAAAATTATATGACATATTTTGAAATGGGATAAAATGGATATTTTTCCACTTCAAAAGTTATAATCKTTCAATCCATGCTATCAAATAGGCTAAAATTTTTCACTCACATTTTCATAATAGTCTACTACARTTGCATCTCCAAATTATTATTTTTTGTCAATATTTGGCAATGCACCAAAAAATGGCAATTCTCAACAAATTCTCTTGGAAAACAACCCTAAGCTTTTAGATTTKAATAAATTTTACATGCTATATCCTAGGTAGGATTTACCTAATCATAAGATATATTAACATTTGAATTGCCAAAAATTCTTTTTTTAACCTTGCAAAAAACTAGGTAGCTACTCAATATAAGGTCACATTTGTATTATAAAATGTTCACGTTGGTGGTGCTTCTTAGAATTCATTCTTCTAGGGAAGTTGGCTACATGCTTGAAAAGTTTTAGATCATTTGGAATTGTACAACATATATGAAAAAAGTAGTAAGTAGAAAGAAGTAGAGAATGATTCCCGAAATACTAAATTGTTAAAAATTTATTTATGGAGTTGAAGGATGTCAATCTCATTGGTTGTAATGTTGTAATAAATAATCTACATCCTATGATTTTATTTTTTTCAAAAATATTGAAAATTGAGTTAATTAAAAGGACTTCAAAGTTTGTTTTAAAGTAGAGAATCCACACTTGCTTACAAACAAAAATCCCTCATAACTTTTGACTCATTGATAAAAATAGAATGATTCAAAGCTTTATATATATATATATATATATATTATATTTCAAGATTTCGTTTTTGAAAAAGCAAAAGTGATTTTAAGAAAATTTATTTAAATTGCCCAAACTACACGCACGTCAATGAAAATTATATATCATAAAATAGCTTTTCAACCATGTAGTCAAAAATTATGACAATTATTGGGCTTTAAAGTAACTCCTTGAGCACATGTTGTGTGAGAGTTTCAAAAAATAAAATAAAATTCCGTTTGTAGTGAGCTGCCTAAAGTTGTTATGTTGCCAAAAATGCAATTTTGTCTTTTAGAGATTAAATTAAGTTGTTTGTTTTGTTTGTTTTGTTACAATGAGATTTTCTGGACCATGCTATTCCTCGTCACATTTTTGGTACAATCAAAAAACTAACTATGAGGAGGGGTGTAGAGACTTATTTTGTGGCGTTTGGACCTATAATGTGAAAGTTATGGATTTTAGAGTTTGATTTTGTTTCAAAAAATTAGAAAATCATTTTTACTTTATTTTGGTTGTGGCAACAACACATAGTACACTACTTTGCTTGATGATGTACCAAATGGAAGAGCACAAAACTTCTTCTATTGTATTGAGATGATCTTGCCAATTGTTGCCCTCCAATCAGCTTGCTCCCAAGTTCTCACCTTCAATTTCATGCTTTCCATACAGAAATGTAATTTGTAATTAATTAACTATCCCACAWGTTGTTGATATCAATTTCAAGTCATGTCACTAGTAGAAAGTTGGTCTTGGAACACCAATAAGATCACCACAGATTGGTGCTAGTAGGGCCAGAGGGCTACTTGTGCTCTACCTAAACCACTCCTAGGAAATCGCCCGTTCATTTCCTGGGAGGGTTTTGTTGCGCAATCAGCCATAATGCCTGATTACGCGAGCAAACTTGCATAATTGAGCATTACGGATTCTTCATCCAATTTTTCTATTTCATCCCTAGTATTTCATCCAACTTCGATTTTCTTGCTCGTGATGTACGTCGGGCAATGTCCCTCATTGTTGAGCATTTTGCAATATAAAGCGCCTCCTTGTCAAGCTCCGCCCTCCTCGTTGGCCCTTTATGTTGCCAAATGCCCTCCTCCTTGGGCATTGCTTTATACAATAGGCCCAACTTTCTACTCGTGGTCTCAATAATGCATAATTCAAGAAACCTACCTTGTGAAGTACATTTTCTACATTGAAATGGGCTAATTAGAGAGACATCATCCAATAGTCTTCAAATAAATTGCTAAAGATATGACAAAGGTTGGCAACCTATGAATTCMTACTATYGTATTGTGGTYAAGGTCTATAAAAAARTATTTCATAAAAAAAATGCTAAAATTTTTGGGATATTGTTTGTTTCAAATAAAAAATTATTTGCAAAAACCTGCTTCTATGCATTTGCCAATGAAATTACAATTTCCAAATTTAATTAATTCCTAAAGGAACACAATGTTTTGAGGCCCTCCAAAGCTTCAAAATACTTCTATGAAAGCAAAGTTAAAATCTTCATCTATATTTATACTTTAACTAATCCAACTATAGGATCCTTTAATTTACTTGTTTAGGTATAACCTCCTCAAAGTTTAGAGTGAAAATGTCTCCACCTGCTGGGCTAGTTCAATGTGCCTAAATCTCAAAAAGTTATCTATCCCTTACCAAAGAAAAGTCTAACCTTGTCTTTCAACAATTTTAGGAAAAAAAATGTATATTGTACAACTCATATGTTTTAATCAATATGTTGGAAAATGTATTGAAAATTAATGTATTGAATAAAATGTAACAAAAAAAGGTTCCCTCACATCTTTAATCCTAATGGCGAGAATGTTTTACTACAAAACATATATCCTATGCTTTTGTCTTCTTTGAAATATTTTKATATTCAATTCAAAACAAAACTTCATATGTTTTATTTACCTTCATTTCCCACGAAATAAAWCTTCCCACAACTTTCATCTTGTTATTTGGAATGGTTCGAATTTCTTTGTGTAATTATGAATCCAAAAAATCAAACCAAATTGATTAATCTATTTATAAAGCATATTCTTAGTTTTCCACTRTGACATTGAAATCAAAAAAATCTTATGACTTTTGTAGTATTTATCAAAATGAGGTGGGAGCAATGCTTCACATGTAGATTGGGATGATTAGTAATTCAAGATTTCATGCAAAAAATTTGAATAATGAAGTAGATAGAGCGTACTCAAGTTCTCAAAATTTTCAGAGAATGTGTACTATTGTATTTTTTGATGATGCATCCCTCCCCTTGTTATTGCAATGGTCCCCCCTCTTAGAAAAAATTCAAAGCCTTTTATCATGTTAAAAAAATCCCCCCCGCCCCCCAATGTCGTTGATTTCTAATTTGAAAAATAAATAATCACCATTGATTGTCATCATGAGAGGCAATCTTGGCCTTCACTTTGGGATATGGATACGAATACAAATATAGAAGATAGATATGAATATAGCTGTGGAAAAGAAATACATATGCCATACATATGGAAATGTATATGGAATATATACAGAAATGGCATGTATCTCATATGGATAGTTGGTCAAATTGCTTGTGAAAAATACGAAGGGATAACCAAGCCTATTGGGGGGCATTAATTGGATGTTAATTGGAAACTCACTTGTTATCACTATCCACTCAGAAGACATGTTATTTTTAAACTATTCAAGAAATATTCCACTTTGGAAGAATTTCATCCATTTCCAAAGCATGTAATTATTGTCAGATTGCCAAACATGCCTATCCAATCAAAGACTATGCAAGGAAAAAAATAATTCTAATATAAGCATGAAAACGTAATAGCAACTCAAAATTTTGCACAAAGTTTTTTTTGGGATTTTTTGTTAGGCTTCACAATCAATTGATTCCAAAGGTGTTCAAAGAACTCCTCAAGAATGTAGCTTCATCTTTACTMATGACATTTCCTTGCCTAATGAGGAATCCAAGGGAAATGCCAAATTTTCTTGAAGATGGCATAGGTCTTCTTGCTAGCTCAAAGTTTGTCCAATTAAATGACAYGCAAAAATGAAAAATGAACAATGCTTTGAAATTTGTCCATAACTTTTGAATGGAGGCTTGAAATCTCAATCAGATTTTTGGAGATGAAACTTAACTTCATTTCCCAACTTTTCTAGTTCTAAGTTTTTTGAAAAAAGTTATTCTACTATGCCTAAATGAGGTCTRAAATTCTACCTTAAATACACTTTCTGCTTTAATTTGACTTAACCATGAGCAATTGAGTTTTTAATAATTCTAATATACATATCCCACAATGTTTGTTTTACCTCCTATCACCCCATATGTATATAAGGAGTTTTCTTCTCAACTCAAATTACAAACTATGGATGGCTCACTACATAAAGTGAAGGAATTTAGATGGTGAAAACATTGATATCAATGAACTAAATCCCACTTTCTTTATTTGTATGTATTGTCCTAAAATTAGCAAAAAAATATGGAGTACACCATAAATATAAGTTGCTGCCACTCTTCTGACATCAATACCAAAGCTTACATTAATTAGGTGTGGATGAATTTCAAAGATGAGGACTGTGGAAAGGAAAAGGCAGCCTCTCTCAAGGCTACTGAATGTTGTGCTAGTGCAAAAAGTTATGATAAAAAAACTATTGTTTTGGCATATTCAATTATAAGATCTTGTAGAAGACATGTATGAGAATGTGTGGAAAAAAATTTCATACACTTTAATCAAATGGATTACAACTTTAAACCAAATTTATTTCCCCTAACTTAATTATTTTGCATTGTAGAGTGTTGAGGCTCAAATCTTTATGGCAGGAAAATTGAGTTAAAAATCTAGGAAAAAAATTGCAAAAGAAAAATTTATAATTTTCATTTAAAAAGAATTGTTATGTAGAAGTAGGTATAGATGGAAGGGAAGTTACATTGTTAACAATTCTAAAATGGAATTAAAATATGYCAATCCTAATAGTCAAATTGCTGAAAAAAATAATCTACACCCTAAAAATGCTTTACTTTTGAAAAATTGTGAGAAATGAAAACCCTATATGCTAAATCTTCAAGAAGATTCCTAAACCACCTTCAATACAAGGTGCTTCATAACTTTCACATCACTTGTTCAAATGAAATGAATCAAAGATTTTAAGGAATGCATAAATATAATCTCTAAACAATTACAAATTGACATTTTGCATTTTTTTCTATTGCTAAAAATTGAGCATTTTGTACTTATGAAAGCATAGCTTTTTCTCCCAAGCAACAAGTGAATAAACATTATATTCCCATAAAGATAGTACATCCTCAGAACTCCAAAATAGGTTTCAAATAATTGCAATAAAATTAAACATCATAAGAACCTATTTGAAACCCTAAAATAATCCATTCAAAGACTTTGAGGTTTTAGGAGTAAATGTGTAGCTAAAAATGTTTTTTGTTTGTATAAAATCAACAACACATTGTCATTTAATTAACATCAATTAACCCCTAAAGTACCAAGGCCTTTTTTTTTGCAAAAAAACACTCAAAACTGTCATTTCTATAGCAACGGTTGGATCTTAAGCCTCACTAGTATGAGAATATGTGGTAAAATTTTTAAAGTTAAGAAGGTTTAAAAGTCAAATAACCTAGTCCTCTAATGTATAGAGTAGTGCAAAACTTTTGTTTTAGACTCTCAACTCAAATCTTTATGATGGAGAATTGAGTTTAGAGTCTAAAAAAAAAATTTAATAAAAAAAGCATAAATTTTAGTCTTTAAAAGATTGTTAAGTAGGAGTAGATAAAAGATAGAACAAAAATCTAAATCATTAATTTCTCTAAGATGGAATTAAAATGCACTAATTCCAAAGGTGAGATTGTCCTAGCAAGCAAAATAAACCATGTGGAACTTTTCTTTTTTTTATTTGTAAAATTTACATGCAGAGATGAATCCTACAAGTTGTTTTTCAAAAAAATGCTTAGATTGCCCAAAAAACAAGATTGTCCATAATTTTCTCATAAAAAATACAAATGGAATGAATCAAATCTTTCTATGTATGCAAAAATATAATCTATGAGAAAAAAAATTTAACACAAAAATGCATGAAAGATAGATAGTACTTTTTTTTTTCCATAGGTTAGGGATCTACTCATAGGCACCACCAAACATCTCAAATTGCAACCACTACTACCTACCCTAGATTGCACATCTCTATGTCAAAGAAAACATAAAATCCCTTACGCCATATACAAAGAATGAACATTTCACCCAAACAATCAAGTTTGATCAAAGTCTCATCCAATTTTTGGATACAAGGACAAGGAAAATGTGATTACCATTTCCTTCCACAACCCAATTCAATGTCAATGAGGGATTCTTTTGAATTCTTTTGAATTTTGTGGAGAGACAACAAACACTGAGGAATACAGACGGGTTAGAAGAATCATTCATTTTTTAGCATCCAATGTACATTCATAGTTCCTTATGTTTTTTGGCAATCTCACCGATTTTTTTCCCCCTAATTTGTCGTAGGGTGTACTTTAGTGTATAATCTGCAAGTTTGGCAAAAATTTGACAGAGAAAAAGATTGCTGGATCCAACCCAGAACCCATTTTCTGAGTTTTGTCTTTCAGAAAGCAATGCTGTCTTTGAGAAACTAATAACACAAMGAGAGTCAGTACAATCCAGTGCAGTTCCCGAGGGCGAATCAACTGATCTGAGGAAGCACCAGTCAGTTTCTACGTTGGGGAATGAAGCAACCCATACCATAATAAGCTTACTTTGGGGTTACAGAACTCAAGGCTGTACAGTACTGTAGGGTTAAAATGTAGCTTAACAAAACACTGAAAAAGTGTCCCTTACTCCCATACCAGGTACAGTATAAGCAGCAGATATATATTTTGATATTCAAAAAGGTGTTGTCGAATTCAACTGCATATCCAATAACCTCACGWGTAAGATTTTGTACTGCTAACGGCTGTACAGTACATGACAGTATAGTACAACGGTTGTAAGATGTTGAAACCGAGCTTAAACATTGCAATACAGAAGCAAGATATTCTCAGAAAGCAAGACTGCAAATTGTGACAGAAAACACCTTAGGCTTTCCATTAGATTGCAACGTACCGAGATGTCTACTGCAGGATCTTCCAAAAAAAAGCTTCCCTTTATTCCAAATACATACTGTAACAGGMAGCCAGTGCATTTTGGTCTGACTTCCTGAAAGGAACAAACGATCAGAGCATACAGAAAGCTTGACCACGAGATGTACCTTCAAACAAATAGATGCAGAAAGTTAAAAGCATTATACCATGACGTAGGTGAATATGAAGGGAACGTGGCGAACATGTTACTTAAGTAAGATAACTTGCTGCATTCCCTCTTGGATTTTTGATTTGGTTCACCCTCAGCTGCAAACTTCCTGACAATACAGGTACTAAATGTGACAGACAAGAAGCAAGGACAGACCATCAACTTTTCTTATCAACACGGCCTCGGCTGTCAGGTATTGATGGAGGAGACAAGTCAGACAACTAGCAGRACCTACAATGTACAGCTACTAACAGACCAGAACTATGTTTAACTTGGACGTGCTGGAGACTCGTAGAGATAAGATATTCCTTYAGCCTGTGGCGCGACGATTAACATTCTGATCTCCAAGTGAATCTTATGGCCTRTACTCAACAGACGAAAATTCTCCTAGATTGCAACCAACCGATGCAGGATGCCAAGTGCATGAACCAAGCTCCCAAACATGATTTGGCACGACGCTTGGGGCACTCGTCTGATTGTCCAACTCTGTATCCATCAGATGGTTTGGGACAGCATCCATACCATCAGCAAGCGGTGCACAAGGRATACTTCCAACGGAATAATATTCCGATGGAGTGTACCATTCAGGCACTGCATCAGAGTTCGGTAAATCTAACAATGTCAGAAAATCCTCATCGGTGCAGGCCTGTTGCGTCCCCACACGTGAAAGTTCTCTTCCATCGTCTTCAAATCGTGTCTCTACCAGTTGTGCTGCAAAAATAATAGTGATTATATAAGTATTTCCTCTTAAAAGTAAGTCTGAACAACTCTGAGGTACCAAAGGATCGAACTGTCTTCAAACACTTTTAACTTGAGGATATCTTAACGCATGCACATGTCTGAGYAGAGAAAACCATATCTGTGCATGTAATTGTACTATTCTTCTGCAATTWAAATTTTTCCTTCATTTGTCTTCTAAGATAATTTTGTAAATGTGCATGTGTTGTACAAATAAAACAGGTATAATAATTTCTGACACGCGTACTAGACAAAGGAGTAGCACAAAATAACCAAATCTAATGTAGGAGCTGTTCATCATAGTATCTAATTGGGCCGTCATTACGCAGAGGGCAACCTCCCACCATATCATATTCAATTAATGAAACCTTCACCTATTACGCTGGAATGACTTGCAGCAGTAATAAGGCATAACTTATATAGAACAGTGGCTTACCAGGAGGCAGTGAGAGCATTTGGCTCGCCTGAGGCTCATCCCAATTGACGGTTCGACAAATCGGTGATACCTCGTCGCTGAGRTCAGAAAAAGTACGCCCTCCTAGTGGTGTGGTAGGATCACTGTCCTCGCCCCACCTACCCTTGGGGGGGCTCAAGAGGAGGGTTGCAACATCTGGAGGCATGTTACCAGATGACAGAACCATTAGCTGGTCAATAAGTTCCATGCGGACTTCTGCTGGATGCGCCTCCTGCACAAATGGATYGAATTGCACCCACACCATTAGAGTTTCGATAGGGAACCTAATAGGGTCACACCAGTACAAAGAACTAAGCATGCAAGGGAAAATATGTTGTCATTGCAAACCCATCGATCTCTTGAGGTCCAAACCAGCATCACAAAAATTCTACAGCAAATAATCCTGCTTTCAAAACTAAAAAATTACCTTCGATGAAATTCAAAACTTTTGATTGTTAGGAAGAAAGCAACTCTATACAAGAACTAATCGTTTCGACACAATTCGAAACAATGAAAATGAAAATCACGACAATAGACATCCCACTGTTACCTGCATCAAGACGTCTAGGAAGTTGCTGGCATTTGATCCATAGCTCTCAGACTCTGATAAGATATTGTTAGATGATATAAGTGGGCTTGGATTAATAATCGAAGACCGCTGCGTGCCTGCGCTATCCGCAGACTCCGCTGATTGGCATGAAGGGAGCTCCAGTTTCAAGCTGGCATCTGACATTAGAGGTGTGTAAAGTATATTTGGGTTTCCGAAGGCGGGCATCGGATCATAAAGCATCATGTTCTGTTCAGGTTCACTCCCAAAACCTGACAACACACTCTGTGTCATAGTGCCACGGTCACATGCTTGGCTGGAATTGAAATCCGGTTGCAAACTCAAGTTTCTCCCATCCGAGAGCTGTGGGAGGGAGACAGATCCATTGCCTACGCCATTTCTTCCGAATTGGCTGCTGTCAATGACTTCTGTTTGATGCACGGAAGCAACATTGGCATTATTCAGTACATGATTGATCCCTCGATTAGTTGCTGAACTTGGTGAAAAGTCACTCATACATGTCGAAGTAAAACAATTCCTCAGCAGGAAATTTTCATTTCCACTGCTCGCTTGAAAAGTTTGCAGATAGTCACCTGCAACCACGGAAATGACCGATTTTATATCAGATTCTTCCGAAAGACTTTAAATACCGTCTAAATCCCAGTAGAAAAGTAAAATAAACTCACAGTTCAGATACCTGGCTGAGAGAAGCTTGAAGAAAAATCACAATCTATGTCCTTCCCAGATATGAAGCTTCTTCTGCCTGACGCCTCCACATAATACTGAGCAAGGCTGGATTTTGCTTTGTCTGTGGGGTATACTGGCAATCCTGCTCGCATTCTTCGCTTTATCCGTGTATTCCAGTAATTCTTGATCTCATTATCAGTTCGTCCGGGAAGCTGTAGCAACACATTAACCAGAAAACGGCCATGATGGGAGTTAGAAGGTTCCACTTCGAGTCGAAATAGAGAACACATTATTGCACACTTTCAAATGGAAAATACTGGTGCGCGACTAATTAATCCCTCAAGATAGACGAAATGCAAAAAAATTGCATACACAAGCTTGATCAGGGGCGGCAGATGTTTAAATTGGAGCTAGGTCAAGTCGATGGAAAACGTTAAACTACAATTTTCGATGATATGTTTYTAGTTCGATGCTATGTTAGTATTGCTTTATTAACTCATTGCTTCAATAATAGATGTGAAGTCGATGAAGCTATGYACTTCAGCAGTTAGCAGAATCTATCGCCGTCAGTTTTGGCGGAGAGGTTATGGCTGCAAAAAGGGCACAGGAGAAACTACTGTCTAAACTCCCAGAATATTATGAGTATTTCGAAATTAAAAAATCCACCGCTTAAGCCACCAAGAATTGCAGTTTCGAAATCTCTTGGAAATTTCAAAAATCTCTTCGTCATCTTGATTCTTTATTACAAAGCTTGTTTCATCAATTTCACCATGGACCTTAACTTGCAGCTAATGGAGRTTGTAYATTATAGTTTGCTCGAACTGACGAAGCCCAGGCCCTATGCACATACTGARATGATTAAATCTGGATACATTRAAGAGAAAGTAGATRAAAATTGTGACCATGGCGTATGACACAAGCTTCTAGACAACAAGAGCCTTCTTACAAGAATAATTATGAAAGAAATGTAATGAACAGAGCGGTCAAAAAAGTACTTGAGCAGCCATTCGGGCCCACTTATTGCCAAGCTTCGCATGGAGATCGACAATGGTGCGCTCTTCTTCAGGAGTAAAAGCACCTTTCCTGAGGTTCGGACGCAAGTGATTAGCCCAGCGGAGTCGGCAGCTCTTGCCACAGCGGAACAAACCAGAGTGTTTTTGAACAGAATTCCAGTTCCCCTCTCCATGCCTGGTCACATACGACACTAGGATCGCATCCTCAGCAGATGTCCAGGGTCCCTTTTTCAGAGTACCACAGTCCAAGCCAGCATCCGATGCCAATTCCATGCTTCAACTCGTCGATGTCAACAAATCCATGCCTCAACTCCTCCACCGAAACCGTCCAGAATATATCATCAGGAAAACTAAAGTCTCTCCAGCTTCCTAATAGCAGGAAGTGAACACCATGCCCGACCTCTGCCTCAACAACAATGAGTCCGGAGGAAGTGAGCCCTATCTCAAACGAAACCAGAACATGGAGTCTTGCCGCAGAAAATATTCACGTACCCTCTACCACACTCTATTTAAGTGCAGTGTCCATGATTACAGAACTTTCATGTAACTCTCAGCAAACCTTACGTGCTCCTATAAACGACACAAGTGCTCTAAACACTGTGAAAGTCTCCTCTCGACCTTCKACCTTCGCCTTTCCTTGTGCCAACCACTGGCTCCCAACTCTTGTCAATCAATTCTCAGATCTCAACATCACGCCCTCGGACAAACACAACAGCAACAATAACCGCTCCTTAAATCAAAAAATCAACACAAACACCGTTATCCCWGACCAAATCTACACACTCCTCGAGGCCTAACTCCCTGCATGCACATCAAAATCAACGGCTCCCCTCCCGGAACTTAAAAGCTTTTCCACAGCAAGATACAACACTGTCGCACACAACACTCGAACTCCATACCACAAAAAAAAACGTCACGACCACACCGTAAAAGGAAAAATGACATCACCACCGCCACAACAGCGACGACGACGACGACACAAACAATGACAAAAACAACGAAGAAGATGGAAAAGTCGAACAATACTATAAAATATAGAAAGGGGAAAAGCTAATGCTGATGAGTCCCGCTCTAAACCCCAGACACAAAGCTTAAGCTCCAACGCAACAACACAACAAGCTCAATAAATCATCTTCCCCCTCGTCGGCGTCCATACTGCCATGGGAAAATAATTAAAAAAATAATAAAACGAGAAATCAAATATGAATTATTAAAAAAGAAATTAGTAACTTCAAATCTTTGCAAACACCAAGATTTGGTGCCTTAGGCATTTTGAGATCAATAACTTCCTTTCACAAATCTCCTACAGTTCAAGGGCTATTTATAACATCAGATCTCTTCCCTTTCAATCAAATTGAATAAGTTACAAGTTTTAAAAAAATCTTCAAAATTGCTATAATCAAAACTTAGATATTAGAACTATAAAGTTTACTTCTTCTATTGGCAAGACCCTTATCACAATCTTTTTGATGAATGGATGAATTGATGAATAAACCAATTCATGATGAAATGTGCACTAGTGGATAATTAGAGATTACTTAGAAATAAATAACTCCAAATGGTGGATTTGTGCATAGGAGTTGACAACTCCACTTGGATGACTAGTGCACTCAATAAACACAAGTTTGTTGGAACTTGGAGTTAGATATCTCCAAGTAGAAGATCAAGATTTGGATAGCATATGATTTGGAGAAGTGTAACTAAGACTTTTACTTTAGTGGATGGTTGTAGATAGAACCAAAGATAGAAAGATAGGAAAATAGTCCTTGTGGCTACCTTAAGGACCAATAGTGTTGATAAATCTCCACTATGTAAGACAAAGCTTGAAAGTGAGGAGATTCTCTTTGAAAATTAATCTCTCTCGAGGTAGGCCACTTCAAAAACTTACAAAAACTACAATTTTAACTTTTAAAGTTTGAAGTGTCCCCTCAAGGGACACTTGGGATTTTGGGCAAGCTCATGTGATCTCAATTTTTGACATAATTTTTTGGAATTGTTTGAGGTGATAGGAAATCACATTAGCTTTCTGAAAATATAATTTTTATTTCAATTGGTGCCCGGAGACAAAAGTTATGACATATTATGGACAAATTTTAGTTTGTTGGGCAGAACAAAAAACTCACAAAAATACAGATTTTTTTCATTCTTCATTTTTTGTCTCAAAGAATATATTTTTGTGTACATCTAAAGCTTTGATTCATTCTATTTGGCCTAACAATGAGAAAGTTGCGGACAACCTTGTTTTTTGAATTATCTAAAGAATTTTTTGAAAAAACAACCTATAGAGTTCATTTTTGAATGCAATTTTCACAATTTTTCAAAAGAAATTCCTTGATAGGGTCAAGTTTTTTTGCAAAAAAAAATTTTACCATTGGGATTATGGTGTTTCAATCTTACCTTAGAGTCATTAACAATTTAGTGTTTCATTCAATTGTGGACGTATTTCTACTTAACAATTTTTTAATGATTGAATATCAAGTGTTTTTTCTTGAATTTTTTCCCTCTGATCCTCAACTTGAATCTCCAACATATGAAATTTTAATTTCAAGCTCAGTAGAGCAAAAAACTTTGATTAGGAAGCTTCAAAGCCAAAAAATCTACTCAAAGAATGTATGGAAAAGCTTGTTTTTTTTCACTTTAAACGCAGATATCTTACAATCTTTGCGGTCAAAAATTGTGAAAATTTTCATACACATTCATATACTAGTCTAGTGCAAGATCCTATGGTTAGATATCCAAAAAATTGAAAATTTTGAATCCTTTGCACCTTGCAATGGAAATGGCAGTTTTGAATGGTTTTTGAGAGAAAAAAGGCCTTGGGACTTTAGGGGTTAAGAAAAATTATAATTCCACTTGGTTTTGATTTGTGTAACAAGCATGCACCTTAGAAAAATATGTGAACTCCTTGGAGTTGGTCCCCAAATATTCAAATTGCAAATCAAGGTGCTAATAGGCTTGTGCATCTCATTGCTTGCCCAATGAGTTGTTGGAATGGTGAAATCTCAATAGTGAATTTGAAATTGGCGGTCACAGCTAAGGTGATGAGGAATGTGCCAAAATTTTGTGCCAAGCTCAATTTCTGAAGATGTTGCTCAAGATTTTTATCCTTGACATGTAAAGGTGGGGAACATTCAAAACCCATCAGGTATATAGGGCGCCAATGTATCCAACTCTAGTGTGTAAGGGTGTAGATGTTCTAAGCCCAGTTGGATCTCTTGCCGTGCCAATTGAAGAGGTAAATATTGTGAAGTCACCTCAAAAAGGATTAAATTTTTTAACAAAGCATAACGTAGAAGTACCAACTCCCAACCACACCTAGTACCTAACATGTACAGTGCTCTTTTTCCAACCTTAGGTTGGAAGTGGAGCTTGGAATATTTTTTTTTGTTCTTTTATAAGTTTGAGACTACTAAAATTATGACATATGTTCTAAAGTAGTGAGCAAGAAAGTAGGAAGTTGTGAGCAAGAAAATAATTCTTGAAATATTGGAATTAGAAGACTCAAGAGATATGTTACTAGTCTTGAGTACTTTTTGGCTTTCGAAATTTATAATTATTTCAGTTTTGGGAGTAAAATTCTAAAAACTTTTCTATCCCCATCTAGCATTCTTACTCCTCATTCCTCACCATCTACTCCAAAATAGCTTAAATGATCAATTACTATGATAGAAGGACCCAATGCCAACTGAGAATTCAACCTGTAGATGTAGCTATTTCCAACAAAGGTTGGAACAAATTTCCAACCAAAGCTTGGAATATGTTTTTTACTCCTAGATTGGGATTAATAAGTTGATGATACATGTCCCAAAGTAGTGTGAGTGAAAGTACGTCTTAAATGGTCGGAATTAGAAGACTCTATATATTGGTATTGGGATTATGCCAACTTTGGGCTTCTAGAATTTGTAGTAATTTGAATTGAAGGAAAAAAATCACAAAAAATTGACAATCTTTGTGATTTCTATCTTCCTACATGGCAAAATTTGTAGAGTGTCTTATATTGCTCCAAAACATGTACAAAACGCTTAAGTGGTCGACTATGGGTGGTTCTACCATAGTGCTTCTACCTTCATGTAAGAGCACCCAATGACATATGTGCACCTAGTGGCGTCAATTTCTACGCATGATAGTCATTTCAAATGATAAATGTACATAGACTATAGATAGATTTTTTTTTACCCTAAATGATAAGCTATCTACAGTCTACCTACATTTATCTTCTAAAATCAATACTTGGTATAGAAACTAACGCCGTTGGGTGCAAAGACGCCATTGGGTGCTTCTACCGTAGTAAGCTTAGCGTTTATTGCAGTTAGCATGTATTAATTAATGTCATTCTAAATATCATCATGCTAAATTTAACTACGTTAATCCTGGAGCGTCCTGATTCATCCCCAAAATTAATGGCTTGAGAAAAATCATTATAAAGCGCTATTTGGAAGCATAATTTGGATTTGATATACAAATAAAAGTTGTATACTTAGAGTTGTAGATTCCATCCGTCCGGTTAGATTTACCAATGCTATCACCAACACTTTTTTATAAATTTTGAAAGGGAAACTTTATAATTTCTTCAGAATTCAATAACAAGCAAAATTCTATCATTTTTGGAGTATAATTTTTTGGAATGGATTTGATATGAGGTTCTTTTGACATGGTAATTTTTTTCGTTCTTAAAATCTTTGACCTCATTTTGGCAAATTCAGTTGTGAACTAAAGTCAATGCAATTTTGGCTTGGTCAACCACTTGACATATTTGCACATTGATAATTTAAAAAAAATAGGTATTCTAGTATCACCAAATCCAACCCTTAGATAGAACAACAACTTGATATGAGTATCTCTATAAATTAGAAGAACTTTTATCCAAGTACACTAATGATGATAAATAGTGTTATCCATACTAACTACTTTAGAAATGCTATAAGTTTGTACTCTTCATGAATATTTTTACACAGTGCATGGATCCTAATAGTACTATAGTTGGGAAAACTTTGTACCTATAGTTGGTAAAAATACTCATTAAGAGTAAAAACTTATGGTTGTTTCAAATCAATTAGCGTAGGTAACACTATTTACCATCATTAGTGTAGTTAGGAGGATGAAACTGCAGTTTCAATCTATTCATTGTCCATTTTCTAGACGTCAGTGGGCTCCAGGGTTAAAGTTATCTCCCCAAATGTGCTACAAGACTGTACTCAAATGTATGGTACCTATCTACAAATATCGTGCAATAGATCACCGCTTAACCTCTAAAGTCCCATTGTCCCCTCGGGGGACAATTTGGACTTTGGGCAGGTAGCTGTGACCTTGATTTTTAATGAAACTTTTTGAAACTTTCTCATAAGATAGAGAAACTGATTATCTTTGTGGGAATATAATTTTTATTTCAATTGGTGCTCGGGAGCAAAAGTTATAAAACAAAACCCCCAAAACTGAACTCGGGGGGCAGCAAAAAGATTTTGCAAAAATTCAAAATTAAATTTTTAAATATTTTTTTCCGAAATGATATATTTTTGTATACATGTGAAGCTTTGATTCATTCTATTTGGACTAGTAATGAGAAAGTTATGGACAATCTTGTTTTTCGGGTAGTCTAAGCATCTTCTTGAAAAAAAAACTTATAGCATTCATTTCTGAATGCAATTTTCACAATTTTTCAAAAAAAATTGTTAGACAAGGTGAAGTTTACTTTCTAGAGCAATCTCACCGTTTGGATTATTGTGTTTCAATCCCATCTTAGAGCCTACTAATCATCTATGATATTCTTCGAGAATTTTAGAGCAAAAATCTCCTCTACTAACATTCTTCAATAATAAACTTGAAGGGGGTTCTTTAAGAGTCACTGCGTTTTGCTTTTGACCTTTATATGGTGGTAGTGAGCACTAGTTCATGGTGGATTTTCAAATATTCAAGGAAGATAAGCAGTGTATTAGGTCTCATAGTACATTGCCAATTTTGTGTTACAATCAAATGTGGATGTTTGCACAACATTTGGGACACAACAATGCCCACGAATCATAGTCAAATACGCAACCACATATCCTATGGTCACAAGCGTATATCCTATACATGTCACCCTGTGTTTCCTAGGACATAGTTCATCCTCCATGACTACGGCCGTTGCTGCTTGTACACGCCAAATGTTCAAAACTTGGTGGAAGCCTATTGTAATATGTTGCAAAGTGATGAAGAACTGAGAGGGATTGATCCTAGGTTATACATAATGGGCACACTAAGCCAAGATGAGTTTACAATGTGGCCACGTAAAAAAACGTTTGAAAAAACCCTGTTATTCTTTGTCAAATACAAGTGTAGATGTTCATCCCTGAAATTTTGTGTGAAAAGAGGAGGTCTTGTCCAATAGTTTGACTTCTCCAATGAATACTCTCAAGCTTTTTTTTAGGCAAATGATTCTCACGATATGAATGAAGGATGGTTTCCATGGACGGGGAGAAAGCCCGGCATTCCAAGGTTTTAACCCCTCAACACCCCTTCGTTTTTAGCATGTTTTCTATGGTGTTTGAGTCAGTCTTACAATGTAGCGATTTGCGAAACCTGTACATGTTTGTTGCCAACTTCACTGTTGATTCGTTGATTAAAGTAGTTACATTTTGAATTAACCCATTTACTGTCTAAAAACAAGAACAACATTTTTTTGCGTTCAAGGGGTGTTGAGGGGTTAAAGATTGTGTGTGTGTGTGGGGGGGTCATCATGGAACTAAGTTTGCAGTCCTTCAATAATTTTCGTCATTTTGAAAATTGCAGGACACTAAATTGTGTCCATGAAATGGTCCCTGTAGGATAATGTTTGAGGGTAAAAATAACTAAAAGTCCCCTATATTGAGCCGTCACTAGGGTATGCTCTCTACCTCTCCTAGCTAATTTGGAGTCTTTGATTGCAAATCTGAATTCAGAAATGGCAAAAAAGAATTTTTGCAAGAAATAAAAAATTCCTGCGATTTCCCCTGCCGTAAATCTAGCTTGTGGGGCCCATTTCATGGGCATGATATATTGTCCTGCTTGAAAAAATTTCTCATTTTGAAAGCGCGCGCCAAAATGTGGGACCCTGTTATCGATTTTCTCCCACCCGTCCCCCCCTGTTCAAGAGATGATTTTCTACGAGTTAGTTAGAATTCATATGCTTCAAGGACGGACTCTCAACTGCAAACTGCATCATTAGTGCAACACCTAAGGTAAGATACACTATAAGATCTTGGAAATGGATAGACCTATGTTAAGCTTACACATGCTAGCCGGGGTTTCAGTACAATTTTTTTTCCATTCATTTGAGCAGCCAGAATGGAGACAATTTAGACACGACGTGCCTGTACTCCAGAGACTCACACGATGATATTTGTTTGTGTACAAGTTTAAGATGATGATGACGACGACCATGATTCCTTGTGCAATTTGGGGCTAACACCTAAGCTTACTAACTGTAGAAGAATTTACAATATGACTGGAATGGTACAAGTAATGGCATGAAGGCAAACCAGCGTAAATCAGTGCGTGATCCAATGCCTACACCTGTATTGTGGGGGAAACACCCATTAAGTAACCCTACACTAAATAGTGAAATTAGGTTTCTTGCCCGTACAAGTCATCGAAGTCAACAAACAAAGTAAGAGGTCCTAAAATGGAGCAGGTTTTAAGGGAAAGGCACCCAACGGCGTCCTTGTACCCAATGCCATCCAAATCTGCAAGACATAATCATTTCAGGCTATAAATGTAGGTAGGCGGTACATGGCTTATTTCTTTGACCTAAAATAATAAGCGGTCTATAGTACCGCTACATTTGTGTTCTAGAATGAATGCCTGACCTAGAAAGGGACGACATTGGATACATGGACGCCATTGGGTGCCTCTCCCTTAGAGGTACATTTTGCACTCTTCAATGTACAAGCAATCTACATTTGAGGAGGTGATCGGTTTTAGAGCCCATTGAATGCACTTTTCTTCAACTTCAGAAATTCATAACTAATACCACAAAGCTTCAAAAAATATGAAACGACTTCAGTTACATGCCAATTTCTCTTGTCTTTCAAGGAAAATTTATTGAAAATTATTTCAAGAAGTTCGACCTCCCCAAAATTCAGTTCCAACTCTTAGATGGACGCTTTATGGACCTCCTACCTTAGTTCTACAAATATTTCCATGGACGTTCATGAGTTCCATCTACACTGAAAACTAATACAAAAGTAGTCCATTCTTATACAATAACAATATATATTTTTATAATGTGGAATGTCGAGAAATTAGTAAAGGGCAACTTAATTTCACTACTTAGTATAAAAGGGCTGAAAGCTTTTTGCGGTTGTATGGTACATTGTGAATATGGTGGCATCTAATCATAAAAACACTGACCACATACTTTTCAATCCAAAATTTAGTAATGATTATGATAGATTCTAAATATCAATTTATCGCAATTCATACAGAAAATTCATATATAAAATCACAATTGAAGAGTTATAAGGCTATATACAAGTCGTATGGAGAAAACCCAAGGGCCATTCAAGGGTTAATTGCTAAAGAATGTTAGCAGTGCTCATACAATGCAACTTTTGAGTACAAAGTCCATTTGCACATGTATAGTAAAAATTGTTTTTTTGGCCCAATTTTTTTTGATGAGATTGCCTAGGAAATCACCCTTGCTTTGTAGTTTTCACGTGGTGGGTTTGCAAAAGGATTGTGACGGAGAACAAATCTTGTATACAAAGACCAAAATTAAAGGATTTGGRTACAATAGGCCATTCCTGGCCACAACATCTTAAAAGGGTTGAGTTACTATGTAACCACGGGTATACACTATTGTCAAAATGTGTAGGAAATTATAGTTAGGGGATAATTGAGGCCAATGGAGGGCCGTTTCAGGGTTGTTTCCCTTGTTGTCCGGAACTGTGAATCAACCACTATTGTTGGAAAAATTTTAATTAAAAAAAATTAAAATTTTTTTTTCATGAACTTTCAAAACTTATTTTAAAATTATAAACTTGTTAAAAAAATTCAATTGTTGCAAATTTCCAAGGTCTGGAAACTCACAAAAAAAATTTCAACTCCTAAAGGACCAAGGCTATTATTTTGAAAAAAACCCCCACTCAAAACTGCCATTTTTGTTGCGTTCATCCAAGAAAAAACAATTTTTTTTTTAAGAATCTAACGGTAGAATCTTGTACTTTACCTGTCTAAGATCATGTGGTAAAATTTTTATGAAGTTTGAATGTACGGATTGAAATATAAATTGTTAATAGTGCTAAAAGGGCATTGAAACTCAATAATTTTTATGGTGAGATTGTTCTAGCAAGAAAGCTTAACCTTTTCAAACAATTTTTTTTTGTAAAATGGTGAAAATTGCATTCAAAAATGAATTTCACAAATTATTTTTTCAAAAAGATGCTGAAATTGTCTGAAAAACAAGATTGTTCATAACTTTCACATTACTAATCCTCGTACTAATCCAATTGAAAAGAATCAAAGCTTCACATGTAGACCAAACTCCTCAAAGTCCCCCAAAGGGACTCTTGGTCCTTTTGGAGTTAATGTAGAGGGCATTTTCCCACTTGCAAGGACCTTGGTTTTAAATTAAACTTACTAGTATATAAAAATTATTTTAGAAATTCATTTTCTCCTCCGTTACATCATTACATGCTTTTTGAGGCTCAAGGAGGGCTACAAGTTCCCTACCACGTTAGATTTTTTTTTTGTAAAAAACAAAAAAGCTTTTTATTTTACATTTCAGGACAATATATATATATATATATATATATATATATATATATATATATATAAATATACATATTTTGGTAATTATTTTTCTGATAGCAACCAGCCGTTCCATCACTACATTGAGAACAACAAAGGGAATAGGCTTGAAACGACCCTCTAGAAGCCTCGTTTCTCATCTAATATGATGCTGAAAGTCAACTAGATAATAGATTGCTTTACCTTATAGAATACATGGTTTACAATATGCCTAGAAATCATAAAATGACTAGATGTAATTAGAACACCAGCACCGTAAGGTGGCCAAACCCACACGATATAGCCCACATGGTGGACTCCGGGTAGATGGCACTTATGGCAAGTAGGGAGCCATGAAGTGTGGGCTAGTGCTTAGGGACAATGAAGCTCTTGAAGACTGAGTCTAATACTGATACAAGCTACAAAATTCACAATTTATTTTGCAAACATAGATTTATTGGCAAAATCTAGGCAACTCTAGGCTTTGTAAAACTTTCCCATGAGAGACAACTTCCAAAGTTCAAATATGAGGGACTATATTTGCTATGCATGGCTATAGAAAAACTAGATTATGGCTTCATGGTGGGGGGTACAATAGAGGCCAGCTTCTATCCTTCTTGTCCCAACCTAATATATGAGTAGGGGTGGTGATGCTTTTAGAGAGTTTAAGATAATTACACAGACCATATTAAAAACATTAAGTATTGAATATAATGTTCATTATTAAATTCAAAAAAATCTTATTTTAGAGGTAGATTTTGAAGCACTTGAGTATGTATTATACTCAAATACTACCATTGCTTTGAACTACACATAGTTCAAAAGTTATAAAGGTTCTATGTTTTCTAGTAAATGATCCAGGTGTTGGAAAATACCGCAGGAGTTTTTACGTAGATGCGGGGGATCCAATGTGCTTTGACCTAATCTGAAATCAGGAACTCGAATTCGTGCGAAGGGGAGAACCTGAAGCTGTGGAATTGCAAGGAGTTCAATCCGTGCGTTGGAGTAGCTTAGCTTGATCCGGTTGCATTTGGTAGAGTGGATCGAAAGAATGTCTTCTTTCAAGCTAGTTTGTGTTGGTGTGTCAAAATGGCGAGGAGGAAGAGCTTGAAATTGGATTCGTAAGGCGACGTTTGGCGGATTGGTGGATTGGAAGGGACTGATTTTGATCAAATCGAGACTTGGCACAAATTGATCGCATCAGGATTGGGATTGCATTTGTGATGCTAGCTATTTGAGAGCGTATTTGGAAGACGAAGACGCACTTTGAGCGCTAAGAGATGGCGCTCATAGCGTCTTTGGAAAGCGATCTGCGGTTGCTGGCCACAGAAGCTCGCCGCAAGTTTCCTGCTGTCAAAGATGCTGCGGATCGGTCCATATTCAAGGCATGATGTTAAACCCTAGATTTTTCATGACAGAGAAGCTTTTTTTTTTGTTATTGGTTACTCGTGAAGACAAACGTCACTACGGAATCAGAATTGAAATTTAGAACGGAATTCTATAATTTAGGTTTGGTCTTTTGGTCCTGGCTGGATCGCAACTTAATACATGTGCGTGTCTTGTCACGACATTACAGAGTTTGCTTACTATTTTGCAATGTAGTGATATTCGAGACCTTAGAAGTGGATGGATACAAGTGAAACTTTTGTCAATTAATCGTTGGAATTTTCGATTTGCGCTACGTTGCTTCTTTATTCKTGAGGGGAGAGCACTTTTGGCTGCTGAATGCGATGATTAGAGTACGGCATTGTTGTCGTGCCATAGGAGCTATTTGTCTTTTAGGTTGTTCATGCTTATCATCTAATTCGCATCGTGATTACAAAGTCTTTACGGGAATAATTTGAATCTGATAATGTAGCTCTTCACCAGTAACGAGGAGCCGGAAATCAGGTGACATTTGGTATCCAGCCTCAAAGACTATATTTAGTAATATGTAAGCAGGAGACAAGTATTCTGTAGGAGAGTGTTAATTGACAATTTCTTGAGCCCCTACGGATATTCGCTCTAGCAATCGAGTCATATCATTTGAAGAAGGTCGTAATGGGGGAGGATCATATTCTAAATGTTATGAAGACTAAATTCTTAGAATTGCACGGGCAGAAAGTTGACGCTGCCCCGGGGAAGAACGATAACTTCACCAGTCGGTTCTTGTACTTGAAGGACTGCTTTGGCACGCATAAATTGAGCCTTCGACAACTTGTGTTTGACAATCTAACTTGGTGTGGTCCAYTTTTGACCATTACTTCCATGGATTTTCACTCGCTGCCAAAATCTCTCTTAAACATCAGGTTACCTGCTCGCAGAATTGGATTCCARCTTTGAAGCATAGTACTAAAGGAGATTCAGCATGTGCAGGTCCGCTTAGCATCAAATGCAAGCCAATTGGCGGGGAGCGATGAAATCCTGAAGACTTTTCTGCTAGCTTGTGAAAGTAGAAATAATAAACTGAGCATCATGGGATTGGCGGGCGTAGATAAATTAATTGCTCACAATGCTGTTGCGCCATCAGTTCTTCCATCTATTTTGTCTACTTTGAAAGAGGTATGCAATCTCCTTGCAGATTACATCTCGTGTACCTCCTTACATTGTGTTGCTACTATCATTTGTCACAACACTTCCTGCGTTTAAATGCTAAAGAGATGGGYTCCAGACTGATCAGGTTGCTGCTGTGTCTAGCAAATTTTGATGCAGTGATTTCAGTTCCTAACAATTTTTTTTTTGGTTTGAATTGGGCTGTCATTACTAAGAATAGTCAAAGTGTCTCTAGTAACTGTTTTCTTTGGTGCAGCGCTCGGACGTGACCGAAGAGATTGTGCAACTCAAGACTCTGCAACTATCGTTGACAATACTTCAGTCGCAACTTTATCCAAAAAATGAGGTTGAGGACTTGACCAAGAGGGAAGGAAAACATGAGGGATAGACTCCTTGTGTTTRAAGGACTGGTTCCTTGTTCAATGAATCATGTAGCATGCGTATACTTACAAATTTGTGTCCGTGTTATCTCTGGTAGGCTTGTATCTTGTGTCCTGTGTTCCTTTGTTGACAGRCCGAAGGTCGTTTAGTACTGAGAYRTTTGATTTTAAAGTCTCTAGCTTCAGCTACCTGGTGCTGGTCGTTATAGCACTAGGTTTGATGTTTTTCTAGTTATGTCATTTTTTTGTTTTCTTTTCATCGCTATGCCTTTCCGCTTTGAATGCMATGATGTGATGTACTTGCATGCAGCYCAATACACTCGTCCTGTTCCGAAACCTGTTCACTATTTATTAATGCTTCCTTTTTATGTCTACAGGATCAGATGGCAATAATACTTGGACTTTGTCTGCGACTTCTTGGAAATAGTCGTAATTCCGACAGTGTCCACAGGTATGTGGTTCGTGATTTCGATCTTTCTCTTGGTCTGACGAAGTGAGATTTCGGTTGGGACACTTTTTCTAAAGTATTAGCTTCGTTTGCAGTACTGCAGTGGCAACTGTGCGGCAAGCGGTAGTCCTCATGTTTGACAGCGTTCTGGGGGCTGAGGGCTTGCCAGTTTTGCATTATGGAGGTACTGGTGGCTGGTCAGCTTCATCAAATTCTGTAGCTGGGGAAGTCAGCCGCAGCATAAGCACATCAGAGTATGTTTATGCTATGTGTTGGTTATATAAACTTTGATGAATGCCTTATAGAGACGCAAGATGRCTTTTATACTTCGCCTTGTTTTTYCGTTCGTTGGTGGGCATCTATTGTTAGTGGATCTTCCACTGGTTATTGTCTCTCGCATTCATTTTGAATACTTCTATCATTGCACTTCTGACTGTGATGCGAGTCCATGATTTGATGGCCGTGCAAYWTCTCTGTGTTTATACCAAATCTTGCCAACTTTGTGCTTGGTGATGCAAATCACAAGACTGTCGATCCCTTCTACTAGCTTGTAAGACTTTGAATGTGTTTTTTCAGATGGAATACTTATGATGCTGGAAGCTTTAGTCATAACGGAGATGATTTGACCTGATGTTTGCGCGTCTTTCCAGATTCGTATCCTAACCCTGTGAATTTGCAGGCTTGTTCAGGATGTGTACGATGACAATCAGCCTCCTTTGACAATAGAAAATAGAACTTTGTCTGAAGAAGGAAGGCTAGCTCTTCACCTCTTCGAGGATCTTACTTCGTTTGCAGGGGGTGGATCGGTAAGTTTGTCTTTCCTTACTTCAGTTGAAACTTTSACCACGTACCTTGTTTGATAGAAYTCAACTAATGGCTTCTGTTTTTGACTAATTTTGCAGGCAACTTGGCTCCAAGTTCCTCAACTTCAAAGAGGTTTTGCTCTAGATATGATGGAGTGAGTGAATGGACATGTTTTGACAAGTCTAACGTTGCTTTTGACTATTGCTTCATTGTCCAATTACCAGCTTGTATGTTTGTTCCAAAATTGCGATTTTTCTTCATGTGCTCTTGGTGGTTAAATAMGCTTAGTCTGCGTGTTGTTTATGTCTTTTTGCTGGTCTTATTCTAGATGCTGTACAGAGTGGTTGTTGCACTATTATCTTTGGAAGAATGTCCTTAGCCCTTGAAGCTTATCCATGAGGTTGATGGTTCATTTTTTGTAGTCACGCATGCATTTTCACTGGCCTCAATTGACCTATTTGCGAAGTTCAATACTTATAATGGATAATCATTATTGTTTGCAGCTGATAGATCCTGCTTCTGTTCAAATGCCTAACTTGGAAGTATCTACAAAATCCTCCAACAGCAAAGATATTGTTTCAGTTTGTACGGCCTTGGTGGATTCTGTTTGGCGATCGCTACTCGAAGCTCTTACTTTCATTCTCACAAGGTTGCTTACCTTAATCTTTTCAACATAGATGTTCACAGGAATTGTAGTGGGGTTAGTGGTGTCCTAGTGTAATCTTTGCCCAATGTGACCAATTCCTACTCGCTGAACAGACAATTTACTCTCCATCTTCTTGGTAGATCTTATTATCTTGTCTCCATGGTCAGGAGACTTTACTTTGGGACTGTTGTTCTCATGGGTTGTTTCGTTTATAAGTTGTAGATTTGAAGCTCTTTTAAAAGATTCTGGTTATTTTAGGACTCAAGGCGAGGCACTAGTATCTGAAATCTTCAAGGGATATCAAGCATTTACAAAGGTATCACATTCTAATTTACTTTTTTTATTGACTTCTTTGGGACTCTGGAACCCTATTGAGAATGTTAGCTGAGCTGAAGACATAATGGCATGTTGACTTCCCGTACTATGCATAAGATCCTTTTGGCAGAGGGATACTGGGATAGGTGAAGGTTAGATGTGGCACGTCAAACCAGGTATTGCAACAATTTTCAGCAATTTTAATGCATTTTAATTTCCATTCATCGTGGGAAATTGCCGTAGGCTTGCGGTGTTCTCTATGCGGTTGAGCCACGGGATTCTTTTCTTGCATCACTCTGCAGATTTACATTCGCATTCCAAAATGACCCGAACAGATCATGGTTTACTTCTAGTAGCCCTCATCTCTCCATTCTATTGATTTCAAATCTAGTCGCCTGAAATTGACGGACCAACAGTTTGCACCTTTGTGTGTGGAGCACGCTTTCTTTCAATTCTCTAAGCCACAGCTATGCGAGTATTTTGTTTCTCACATGATAGATCTTCTTGCATACAGGGCTGGCACAGCATCTTCAGGAGGTAAAAGACCTGATTATATCGATCAACGGGAGCCGGTTGTTTTAAGCTACAAAAATATCCAGGTGTGGACTCTGTTCTGCTGAACTATTAGTCTTTTGCATAGCGAGGTTAAGATGTGAGTTACCTCCTTATGTCACTGAAAAACACTTTTGACTCTGCATCGAAGGTTTTCATTCTTGGAAAGTTTGTGTATCTTGTGTGTTAAACTAATCTTGTCTAATCAATTTCCAAACAATTTTCTATTTATAGAGTAGAAACTAAGAATTGTAGGACAGTAGTCACTGTTGACGCCTTGGGATGACAGGATTCCGGCATTGTTTTCAGCGTAAATAATATTTCAAATAAAATATTTCTTTGCAGATCATCATTTAGTTTCTATGCTTGTGAAGTTGGAGTTTGTGCAGCTTGTGAAAGGGCTGTTAGTGGCGTGCTGATTTGAGAGCTGCCTTGCATTGCGTTTACATGGTTGGARTTTTCCAGGCAATGAGGACTCTTTTCAACATTTCACACCAGTTAAACTTGGTGTTGGGTCCGACCTCTTGGATACTGGTTGGTGGCATTGTTTTAGTGATTTCAACATTTCTGTTTCAGTTTTTTTTCTGAATTTTTGTCCATCCTACGTGCTGTTGTATTATCTATTCAGACGTAGTTTCAGTAATGTATGTCAAATAGCTTCTTTTAGTCAGTCGTGAGAGAGCGTTTTAATGTCACGTTCCCATACGGCAATTTTTTCATCTGGGCTATGGCAATGTCGTGCTCTTGCGATTATGACCATGCTTACTAATAATTAAACTTCAATGTGGCTAGAGAAAGAACATAATCGTATTATGCTCACTCAATGTTTAATGGTTGGTCTTGATCGAAAGATTTTTAGGCTTTCTTATASGTAACTGCAGTTGTCGAAGATGATAACTACCCCCTGTTTTCCAAATTAGGACTTTTTGTTTTCGATTGGACTGAACCTGTGGGTTAATATGCTTAGGTATTGGAAACACTTGAAGTACTGGATATGGTGATGCATTCTGCTCATTCCCTTAGTCAGGTACGTATGTATTCCGGTATAATGGTACGATAATGCTCATATAGTATTCTGTATCTACAACTTGCTAAACTCATTCCCTTCCTGTTTTGTATATATCCATGTTAGAATGAGTAGTCCCTGTTCATCTAGTAGGTTTATGTTTAGAAGCTTTGATTTAAACTTGTGCTTCTCTTCGGTTTGCGAGGTCCTTGAGACTCATGTGAAATCTTAAGATAGTACAGTTGGAACAATGTTCAGTGTTGTTCACGAGTTTGAATGCTTAGTGCATCCTTCAATTTGTGGGGTTATTGTTTCGGCATCTTTCTACAAATGATRTATTTGAACGATCATGATTTATATCAGAGTCTCCTCAAGTTGGACCAATTTGKAGGTTTTGTGACCTTCTGTAGACTTGTTTCCAGGATGGTATTGGCAATGCTGCTCGTATACGGGAACCAAGCAGTGACCTCAGTATCTTAACAATGTATGACGCTCAGGTAGGTCATCTGCTTCTGAAATATTGCCTGTTAATTCGGGTCATATCTCAATGCTTAATGTCAATTTCCAGCTAATTCTAMTGAAKMTGGGGTTGATTAAAKTCTCCGCTCTTCCACCACTTCTGTYTCAAGCCTGATTTGATTGCGCTCCTCTTATGAACTCCCAAATTGCATAAAACTTTAAGTGACATTGTCTTATACTCGCTAGCCTATGGTGTGCACAAATAAGTACAGCTTCGGTCTTGAYGGTTCAGGAGCTTTTGACTTGTATTATCTAAGACACTACAATCAATCATCTGTGGATGCCTCCGGGATAGCTCAGCATATATGATGAATCTGTTGTCGTTCTTGGATCATACAATGAGTCTATGTAATTGAAACAGATTTTCTACCTCTCCATCTTGAGCTCCACTTTTCAAGATTTAATGATCCTTCATGGCTTTTGTATTATCTATTTTGCGTTGCATGCTCCATTCTATTACTTATTTGAGTCGATTTTCCTGTTTCTTCATGTGGGCAGATGTTTGAAAGTACCACAAAGATGAGTATTCCTGCGCTCTCTTTCTTTCTTACTGCTCTGCGCCATGTGTCCAACACATTCGTGAGTGGACTTGCTAGTACATTTTCCACTGTCAGTGGCGGTGCAACAAACAACGTGACGGGCCAATCTGCACTGAAAATGTGGGCTGTGGAGCGCATGTCGAGTACTCTTATGTTCAATGTGCATCGTAAGACTCCTTCACAATGTTGCAATAATTGTCCTGTCGGGCCTTTTTTCATTTCTTGCTGCTCTCGTTGCATTCATGCGCATGTTCAGCAGATTTCTAAGGCCCTTTGTGCTGCCAAAGTAAGAGGTCTTCTATTTCCTACTGTGCAATAGGTTTGGAGCTTGTGTGGGATCAGGTGACAGACCATCTTTTGGAGGTGAGAAATTTTGTCATGTCATGAACTTCTGACCTTCTATTTWAAACCTTGTTGTTCTYTTCGTCCTTCACCTTGAGAAAATCCTAATAGTTTCAGATTTGAACCTACTTATCCTTGGCATTTGAGCCCCTGTACGAGCAACTGCTGCATTTTCCATGTATTTATAGTACTAGATTCTACGAGATAATCGTTAACGAATGAAGTGATTATTCTCCAGCTAGCAGAGCACGAAAATCCTCAGGTGCGTACTGCTGCACTGGATGCCTTGGATCGAGCAATCTGTGGAACTTTGGCAAGCCCACAGTACCCGGAGACTGTCCATAGAGTGGGAGTGGGCAAGGACTTTAATGTTGAGGGTAATGGTGGTTTACAACACGCATATGGTAATGACACGAAGAACGGCAATGGCACTTCAAGTATTTCAACAAGCAAGCAGGAGAGCATCCCACTCGAGTGTACATTGTTACAACCGCTCAGTACACTATATAATCATGGGCGCTTCGCAGATGTTCGTGCTGGAGCTCTCAGAATTATATTGCATGTCCTGGAGGTGAGTCCTACCGGTAGGTTTACAGAAAAGTGAGTTGCGTTTGAAGTCATTTAGCTATGACCGTATTTTTTCGTATTTCTTTGTATCTGCATATTCTTTTGGCCTGCAAAATATGTACATGCAATGGTTAATCAGCAATTTTGATGATCCACATTCTAGCACGGATGAACATAAGACGTATTCCAGCACATGCTTTGGAGTTGTAAGTTTTTCATTATTAACCTATAACTTTTGAATTGATTCCCTGTTTTTGTGTTCCTCTTTTTTGGCCTCCGCTTTAGGTTGAATGTTTTCGAACACTTCTAAATATTTAAGTTTTAGTTGCATGAAACTTTGATTGTCTWATTGTTGTACTGCTTGCAGGTGTATCGAGGTTGCTGGAGCATATGTAGTGCAAAAAAAGGATGTGAACATAAGCCTGACAGCGATTGGAGCGTTGTGGACAACGGCTGATTTTTTCGCAAGAGGGGTTAATCAYGATTTTTGCAAAGCACAGGGACTCAGTATGTTTCTGCCACGACATTTAATATTTGAAAATCTTCCCTTGTTAGAGTGTATGTTTCAGACTTCTACTGATGAGGAAGAACATCTTCAGGATTCAAGCATTATATGGATTTTAATCAGCTGTCTGAATTGACAATCATGCTGCGCGTTCTTGATTACCTTTGCGCAGGACGAATGAGCGGCCACTTCACGSCAATAAATGTGTCTGGCACCGTAGACAGTGGGAGATCTGACTTCGAAAGTGAGGTTGACGTTGATGCGTCCTTGTCAACTCCTGACAAAAGGCTTGACGTGGATAATGATGCACTTTTACTGGCTGTTTATTGCGTCATTCAAGGATTTGTCACTGATGAAAGACCAGAGGTACTGTCTTATAGTTCTCCTTACAGTCAGTCTTATAGACGATGGTTTTTTGCTTTTGCATCAAATACCGTATTAGAACATTRTTTGTATCACAGGCATGTGATGTAGTGATACTAAGCATCAGTAGGTTTCTCGTTGTTTGTTGTCATRTCTTCATTTCATTTTTACATTGTAATATGAATTGGAGTGATTCTTTTTATTTCACTGTTTCTGGTGTTATACGGAAATATCTGACTTTTGCTTAATTATCGTTTAAGGGTACTAAACGCGCTCTTTATGGGCACTGCGATTGCTTTGTGCTGATGTATTCATCTCTTTTATTCAGATACGTCATTCTGCTATTCGCACTCTCTTCCAGTCTATCAGYAGCCACGGACATCAACTCTCGACTGCCATGTGGGAGCACTGCATTGGGACCTTGGTGTTCCCTATGGTTGATACWGTGCGAACTCTGGTCAGTGTTCATCTCTTTCTTTTCTTGTTTTTCTGCTGAAGGTTTTAAGTGTAGTGATGATTAATCAATCATATAATTCACATCATGAGCATGAATTTCTCATTTCTCATTTYCCTAGGTGTTGTAAATACATATGGTGTTGTTCAACCTTAGTATTTKGGTTTGTCTTAGGCGTCAACTTCATCACAAGATGAATGGCATGGAAAGGAACTTGGAACAGAGGGAGGCAAGGCCGTCCACATGCTTGTTCATCACAGGTATTTTTTCTGCTGCCYGTCATYCGGACTCAACTTCATTGGATTGTCTTCTTTCGAATATTTTTATGCTACCAACGTGGAACCAAGAGTTCATTTTGATCTTATGTGTRGCCTCTTAACCAACGTAACAAATTGAACCAATGGAATGCTTCTAGAACCTCTCGAGAACCTTTCTTCTTTGCTAGGTCTGCCCAAATATTAAATCAGCGGCATTGACATTATGTTCTCTTTGATTGATAGTCGGAACACAGCTCAAAAGCAATGGGACGAAACTCTGGTCTTGATGCTCAGTGGCACGAGTCGTCTTTTGAAATCTTATTTCAAAGTTTTTCAAAGCCTAAGCGATTTCAAGAATCGTAAGTGTTTCTTCGGAGATGCAGGACTGCCTGCTAACTTCCATTTTAAGTGAGGGAAAATTTGAGGTGTTTCTCCTGGAGTTTGTCGATTTTGTAAACAAACTTGTGTCCGGTCGAACTTAATTTGGATGGTCCTCTTGTGCTTGCAGGATGGACGATACTTCTTGCATTTATTGGGGAGAGTATTGTGAATGGCAGCAAGGAGGTGTCCCTGGCTGCAATTGCATCCCTCAATCCTCTTCTTATATCTCATGCTGCTAAGGTAGTAATATTTCATTGAATGTATCTTCCGGTTTTTTCCTTGTATTTTCTATATGTTGCTGTTATTGCTTTTAGTGAGTACAGCCATATGCAAGAAGCTGGAAGTGTCTTATGTTTTGAGCGATGATATCGTTTCATACAGCTCAACTGAAAATTCTCCACTAAAACTGAGATTCATTAGAATAAACCAACCTGTACACTAGATGATATTGAAAAGGGATTCAGATGTTCKTTCAACAAGCCAACCAGCCATGTTCTCCGACTGTTGCTGCAATGTGTACTAGAGTCGTKCACACTTTGATTGATATCTTCTGTAGACTTCTGTTCACTCGTGTGCTCCTGTATCTTTCAGGATAACTTGCCTCCTCACTATTTTGAGGCTGCATTTTCAATGTATGAATCCATAGTACCAAGTGCTGTTCAACCCGACAGTCGGGTGGTTCCRAAGGCTCAAAAAGAACTGCTTCAAAGCCTGTGTACGTGTTCTCACTCGAACACAAACRTGTGATCTTCGTTTTTGTTGTGAMCTAAACCTMATTTCGCRTGAACGTTTGTAGTGGCGATGTTTAAGTATAGCTGTCATATTATTATTCTCCTTACGAGGTGAATTGTCTTGTTGAGTGCAGGTGATCTCTATTGTAACGGACATTTATTATTCTCAACAAGTTGTTATTTGCGATTGCTGGTTTTGGTGGATCTATTTGTTTGGATTCCAGCACCTCCAGGAGACTTGGCACCAATAAGTCAGGTTATATATTGAAATTGTCTCTGTAGGTGTTGTTCACTCCTTATTTTCTTGCTGCACAAAGTGTCCGAGGTGGGTCAARGTATTTCCTGCAGTAAAACTATTAACTATTCTTACTTCTGATTGCAGGTTCAACAGATGGTTCTTGCAGTTGTACCCCTCGTGAAGCCAGCTAATGACTATCTTTCTCCATTATGGCTTACTTTTATCTATCAAATTCTATCGTACTTACCAGAAGGGAACCTCTCGAAAGCTGTATTGGCCCCAGCGGAGTACTTGAAAATGGAGGATAGTAATAGTAGTTTGTTCAAGTTTCTCAGCTCAAAAGCAAACGGACGTTCCTCTTTGGTTTCAAAACCAAACGATTTGACCGACTCTAAGGAAGGGCTTGGAAACGGATCTTCAACCCAAGGACTTGCTGTTGGGATATATAATCGTCAAGCTGTTGCTGGTCCAGAGAATCCATCACTCTCTACAGCATTCTCGGAGAAGTTGATCAAGGTTGTGCTTGAGTTACATCAGGCTTGTCCGCCAACTGCTGCAGCAACTGGAATACCTGACATCGTTGCTGCGTTTGGAAGGTATGTGAAGACTYTGGGATGCCTAACCCTATTGTTGTGGGATGTGAAGAAGTTATGTGTCTGGCCTACGACATCTTTGACACGCCTAGCTTTCTGAAATCTGTAATCTYCTTSCAGTTTCAGTMCTGGCCAGCCACATTTTTTGTTACCGAACCATTTCTGCAGTTGTCAGCTCTAATCATGTCGTTTTCRCCAGATGTATGGCTACTCGTCGGGATAGCCCGAAGGAGAAGTTATGGAAGACAGCAGTAAATGCCTTTGTTTCTGTTCTTCGAAGAGCTTTGATCTGCGACACAATGGACAGCGATCATTTTGTTGCCCAGCAAAATCTCGTTGCTGGCGGAACTATCAGATCAAGATTTTGGAAGGARATTGCAGATGTTTATGATAAATTTATGGTCGGAGCATGTGGACGAGCCATTTCTCTACCAGCTGGTGTAACTATTGAACCAGAAGTACTCGATGCTGACGAGCAAGTAGAGAACATGGTGCTATGTTTTCTAACGGATGAGCTCTTGAGCTGTTGTCAAGATGCACCTCGTGAGGTACAAATGCTGCTGATTCACCTGTGCATGMCTGCTGAAATACTTCTATAAAGCGTAGTTTWACGTGTCTGTACATTCTACTTTACATCATTTGGACCGTGCAGTCACCGAACTTAATTGTGACTTCTACTAGAGGTTACTATTCTTCGTCTACGAGGGCCTTTGAAAACAGAAAGGGTTCAATGTAGGTCGGGTTCGATCGGGTTCAATGTAGCTGGTCTGTGACGTGAACTTGTTTCTCGCTCACCAGCTTGTGACGATGCGGTTTATAGCTGTTATAGTGTAAGATGTTAATGATGCAAATATCCAACTATTGAAAGTTGCTTTTGTCGGGTCAGGTAACCTGGATAAGTCTTTAGTTATAATTTCTATCACCTAGATACTTGAAGATAATTGATGCTTTGACTGACTAGTTCTTTCTAGGCAAATATAGAATGTCTGGTTTGTTACTTTTCCATTTGTATTTGAGAAACACTCTTCGAGTTAGGAAGTGTACTTAATAACTTCCGTGCTTGTTGAACAGGTTCTGCATCATTTAGTGGGAGTCGTTGATCAGTGTGCAGCAAGAACCTCGGCTTTACCTATCTCGAGTGTTATTCTCCTACCCGTCCATTGCGGCCGATTCTCTTTGTCTTGTCTGGAGAAGCTTTTTTCTCTCTGCAGGTAAAGTCAGCCTTCGGAGGACTGCTGCTGCAGTTTGAGCATTATTGAATTTGCAATCGTTTTCACAGGCTGGTAGAGGAAGTCCTGTAAAATTTCCGTAGTTTTTCCCCTCGTTTCTTGTTACCTTAACAGGCTCGTCAGGGCGCTTTCTAGATCTCCAAAAGCTTTGTTCGAGCAAGGATGCTGCTGCCATCATTCTCCTTTCGTTTTTAGAACCTGTTCTTTGAACCTCGCAGTTCAAGCTTTAAACCTTTCTAGCTCCACTTCAAGTATTCAATTTTGACCTCAACAATTTTTTTGTGTGTTTTGGCAGTTGTGACCCTCACTTAACAGGTGAATCTTCAAAGGTGATTGTTAGTCAAATCGCCGGACCTATCTTGGTAGCCCGATGCAGGGTCATTCTTCATCATTTTGCCGAAATTGAGAAAGAAGTTGGTAAGTTTATCGCACTTTGTCTGAGAGACATTTGTCACAGCTTTGCAACGGGCGTGGTTTGGCAACTGTGAAGACGACTAGACGTACTATTGAGCATTAGCATTTTACATGATGACGTTTGGTACATTTTTGGTCAGCATAATACATTTGTGAATATGGTCATTGTGATATCATCTTGATTAGCGGATGTCTTTTTGTCCTCTTTTTTCCCCTTGAATTGGTTACCGTGGTATCTTGGAATGATTACCTGGTTAGTAAGTTCTTTGTAAGTTTGCTCACGACGTCGCTCTAACAGCGCACACATCATACCTAACCACCGCCGGGAAATACGTTGGGTTCATTTTCCTGGCGTACTATTTTCCGCAATCCCCTGCTAGTGGGGAAAATCGTTGCAACCAGGGATTACGGGTTTCTCATCTGCACATCATCTACTAAATTGTCATTCGTTTCTGCATTTCCTGTTCCCGTCGGTGGTTGTCGGTGGTTTACCTTAGTTTTGAATATAAATACTGAAAGACAACCCAATATTTTCAAGGAAAAAAAAAAAAAAATTCAAAAAAAAGTTTTTTTCTGCCCGAAAATTCTGCCCGAAGTCGGGCAGCGACCAAAAAATGGTCGTTTGAGCGCTTAGGGGTTAAATGTTCACAATTTGCATATGCTTTCTCATAGTCTTCAGAAAATGTACAATCGTTGTACATTTTAGGAGCTGCTCCATATGAGAGCCCTATGCCACTCCAACTTCAAAAGTTTATAACTAATTCCACAAAACTCCAAAAAATATGGAATGACTTTGGTGAGATATCATTCCACTTGTCTTCAAGGAAAATTTACTGAAAAATATTTTAGATGTTTTACCTCCCCAAAATTCAGTCCCAACTCTTACAAGCTCCATTATAGGACCTACCTTACTCAATTGTGGAATGCTCAGTAATTGTGGAATGCTCAGTAACTGAAGGGACAATCGGACTGACAAATTTCAGCTACTCTTGTTTGGGGGAACAAACGTGAAAACATGCCTCTACAGGTAGATACCAGCTGAGGACGTGAACCCAACATAGCCACGGTCACTTTAAAAAGTTCAAAATAATAATATTATCCCCAATATTGAGCACTTCAAGACTATACTTTATAGATTAATGAGGGCATCAGCACATGGCCATGGACTCATTGAACATTAAAAAAACTCAATACTGGGAAAGGATAACTAGTGTAAGCATTACAAAGATTTAAACGGTTGACTAGTGAAGCCATTGAAGAGAACCATAGATGTGAAAACATACACAAAAATTCGACAATCAACAGGCCCAACTCATAAGAGTGCTACCAAGAGAGCATAAATATCTTTGCATATGTAAGCAACAACTACCTAGCAAAGTCATAGATGGAAAACCACCGATGTGGAAGCATGCACAAACGAAAGYCTGCACAGAAGAGCTCGGTGTGCTTCTAGCAATTCAGTCCCAACTCAAAACGCTCGGCAACGGCATCGGTCGCAGACATGTCAACAAAGATGAGCTTCATCATGGCGCCAGCGCTAGACATGATTCATCAAGGCAAGAGAGACGATGATCTAAAAGGCCGCGCAACAACCTTAAATTATATCGACAGTTTCATCGACGGGTCACTGAGTGGGCTCAACCCTCTCATCTCCCCTGTCCGCAACACACCCGTCTGCATCCCCACCAATGGTAATTTCAACGTTGTACGCTATCACATTCCATAGTTATCAAAACACGAATGTACACACTGGGATGGGACTGTGCCGAGGAAAGAGCTCTAAACTAAGGGTAGTAAAAATTCAAAGAGGGAACCTCTACCTCCATGTCATTCATCAGTAAGGACGAGCACGATAGCCTCCTCCATCCCGTCTATCAGGACCCCCACCCCCACGATGTCCCCCACGATATCCACCACCACCACCGCCCTGCGGTGGCGGCTTTGGCGCCGACTTGGCCGCCATCGCCACTTTGATCTTATGCCCCCTCATGTCATAATCGTTGAAGAAGCCRCCTGCCGAATGAGCCGCATGTGGATCTTCGTAACTCAACACCGCATCCCCTTTGTTCTTCTTGTTGTCATCCTGGTAGATCTTGATGTTATATGGCCACTGATCCTTGTACCCACGCTTTTGCTTTATTCTAGCCACCTGTCCAATCCCCCCGAAAAGATCCCGRAGCTCCTCCTCGTTCACATCCAGAGGCAACCCCGAAATGTAGATTCGGGCATTGTCGCAATGGTCGTCACAATTCTCATCGCATTGCTTCACCGCAGCCTCCTCTTTCCCTTGGTCTCCTCCACCATCCTTCGCCTCGTCTCGCGACTGAGCTCCATAGCCTCCKCCACGGCTATCGTATGCTCTCCCCTGGTCCCTGTCGCCGCCYCTGCCACCATACCCGCCTTGAGCAGGCTCCTCGTAACTGTTTCCACCGCCCTGCCTACCGCCACCATAGCCACCACCACCCGCATCGCCGCCGTATCCACCMCCACCCCCGCCGGCGGATTGYGGCTTCGGGGCTTGGCATTTGTTGCATTCCATCCGTCTTGCGAAATTCACATTGCCGCAACTAAGATTCGGACAAGTCCAGTCGCCGCTCCTATCTCCGCCACCCGCACCCCCACCTCTTGAACCTCCGCGGTCGTATCCACCACCACCACCGCCGCCATATCCTCCGCCTCCACTACCTCCACCGTAGCCTCCTCCACCCCCGTAGCCACCACCACCACCACCACCGCCCCCGTAACCACCGCCACCACCATATCCTCCTCGCCCTCCAGAACTTCCATCTCGGAAGCCACCCCGTTGGCCACCTCCACCCCCTCCACGGGAACCTCCGCGATCCCCGACAGCGCCCCCGGGACCTCCCCCGTCGCGATACCGACCGCCCCCACCTCCTCCACCGTAGTTCGACATCGCCAAACCCTCGCTACCACCACTAGAAATCCTCAAAGTCTTTCACTCAATCAACCAAACCGATCGACAGCCGGAGACCTCATGCGCCACTGCAGTTCAAAAACCGACCGCYACAATTACACCACAAAGCACAATTAATCAAAGTTCAGAACTCCAGGGGTCAGAAACCAGCAACCAACCAACACGACAGRCTCACCAAATGACCAGCAAGTGAATAACACAGCAAATTCACGACGCTCACCACGCCATGGCGAACCAAAGACCGCCAACACAATCACATCAGCAGACGAGGCTCCAAAGGACGGAACCCTAATATGGGAGCTCAGAAAGCCAAGGGAAACGGGGGGTCATAACATGAAATGCATTCTTCTAAATTGATTTAGTTGCATTTTCAATTTCTTATTGATTTTTGTTCTAATTATAAAATGAACTCAAAGTAACTCAGAAAACTTTTTTTTGACACAATACAAGTAAAACTTGTTACTAAAGAACTATAGTGCCTCCAAATATACAATATTACAGCTTCAAAAAATGCAAGGTAGGTATTCAATAAAACATATTTTCATAGAGCTACTTCATAACAACTGCATTAATTGAGAGTCAAATTCACTCTAGAATTGTTACATGTAGCTTGTGTAAGTTGAAAATTGTTAGGTCGACATCAACTACCTCTAAGTAAGCAAACATGTGTAGTTCTTTTTTAATTTAATAGTATCTTAAATTTTATTGAGTTTAATTCATTCTCAATGAGAGAGTTGTTTTTTACTATAAATACATATTTTGGACACTACATGAATAAATAAGAATTGATTATAGGTATAACTACAATTGAAATATACTGTCTCATGGTCAAAGACTGTATATTTTAGGTCAAAATTTAGATAGAATAGTTTTAGTTATAGGGAGCATAGTAGGTATATTTATCTATTAACCCCTAAAGGACCAAGCTGCGTTTTTTGGCAAGTGACATAGCAATTTTGGGCAGCTCACTACGAATGGAGTTTTCATTATTTTTCTTTGAAATATTTACACAACATGTATCCTAGGAGTAGCTTTAAGGCCCAACACTTTTCATAACATTTGACTACACTGTTAAAAAATTGTTGCATGACATGTGATTTTCTTTGAACTTTGGGCAATCCGAGCAGCCCAAAAAACTTCTTTAAAAATCACTTATATGGCTTATTGTATATGACATGTTGTATTGGACATTTGGATTGCATTGAACATGTTGTATTTGACATTTTGAAATGTATATGTGCTTTACATGAAACACACTTGGTTGTCTACATTAACATCATGCCAAATGGTACATTCAATCACAATAGTGTCAGAAGGCACCATGATTTTGTTCACCTACATCGTATTGGGCATTTTAAGGGGTGTTTATGATGAAATGCAAACATCTTTATTAACACAGCAAAAAAATTTGACGTTGAAGTTGACGTCTCAAAATTATCTTAGAAAACCTATGGATGTCTAAGTTGATGTATCAAAAAACGTGTGAACATCTAAATTAATGTCTCGAAATACAGTATTGAAATTTATAGAAGGCATATAATTATGTTGACTAGGCATGCCACATCATCATCATTGGATGCCACATCACTTTTTCCACCGCCAGATCAAATGACATGTTATCGATGGGAATGGATGAAAAAAATCCTATATGGTTGCCTAAGCTGGTGTGGCGCTCCCATAGAGGTCACGTGACCTTCACATATCAAACTTTTAGTACCCTATTGACCTATATTTTTGTAGATGTCTGATAAAAAATACCTAATATTTAGCAAAAAATTTGACTTATTTTGCATGTCAATCTTGAAACAAAAAAAATAATGTCAACGTAGACATGAGAGAACATCCCACACAATATCCGCACGTAGAATCAAGACGTTAGAAAATACATGGGTTTTTTCTAGTGAAGGTAATAGGCCCCGAATCACCTGCCAATATTAGGATTAGTAGAAGAAATGTGTGTTGAACTCCACAAAACCACGTGGGTTGGATTTTGTTGAGTTCTCCTCTTCAAAACAAAATTTTGCATTCCAATGCATTGGTTTTGTGGAGTTCAACACAATTTTCTTCTAGTGAATAGAGAGGTTTTGTGATTTAGAGAAGGTCTCCGCATTCAAGAATTTGTAGCCTTTTCATAAATGGAGTTGTATACGGTAGAGCCTCCTGAAGTCAATATTTGGTAAGCCGGTTAACCTTTCTTAGATATAAGTGGCACACTACAAAAAAACGAGTGTCCACAATGACCCAAGATGATTGCAAAATGACTATAGTAGTCATTTTGTAGTCATCTTGCAATCATTGTGGACACTCATTTTTTTGTAGTGGCAGTCCACAAGATGTACCACCTACATAGCTTCATTTATGAAAAGACTACAAATTCTTGAATGTCGGTCATTGCAAGAAACACCATGCGAATAAGCATAGCGTTTTGAATAGTACTCATTTTTTTCTTTGGAAGTATTTTAAAATTAGAAAAACACTTTTTAAAAAGAGTGAAAAATAATTTTTATATATACATCTTTACGAAGAAGTTACCTAAGGAAGGAAAAGCATAAAAAAATTCTCTAAGTAGAAGAACTAGAAAAGTGTAAAATCTCATGAAAATAGATATTGTCACTATAGTTTCACATTTAATTTATAAAAATAGGAAAATAAATTTAAATAAAAGCTAAAAATTGGCCATTTGGGAAGAGTTCATGGTGATGAGATTTCACCAAAAGAATGATCTAAGAACCATCTTCAATGTTCAAAAATTGCGCACAATGGGAGTAATGTTTGTACTCATGTGGAGAACACAAAATACTATATTTTTAGATTTCCTTTGGTAGATACATTCTTTCCTACTATACTAATAGACCATGAAAGTTTCAGCTCTAGATCATTAAATTTGGAAACTTGAAACGTAGTGGAATCCCCTAAACCTCAACTTGTGACAAATTAACAAAAATAATTTTTAAATATAAAATGATTTTTTTTTATTTCTAAAAAATAAGAGATTTGATTACCATAAAGTTAGACATGTTCAATAAAATTCCATGTTCATTGCACTCGTGCTTCAAAAGTTACAGTGGACAATAAGAGACTATACTCCCCACTGTGACGGAAAATAGTACCGATATTTCTTGTATATTTCTTGTATTGACCCATGTAGAAATCCTCTCAAAATCAATAAAGACCATTCTATTGTAATATTGGCAAGTGGTCCAAGCCTTATTACTTTAGAGAGGTTCTATTGTAGGTGGCACATCTTGAGAAAAAGGACCTCATTATGACCAAAAGTCTATCTCAGCTTTTCTTTTGGTATGACCAGGCCCTACTTACTTTGCAGAGGTTTATTGTCATACAAAGTTTCAACTTAGGGAGGTTCTACTATGAAAAGTCTACAAATTCTTGAATGCAAAGACCCTTCTAAATCAATAATCTTCTCTATTGTAATTAGAAGGCAGCCTAGACCCTATTGCTTTAGAGAGGTTCTACTCTATGGACTTCTTTGTTACATAGAAGGATTTTGTCATCCAACGGATGGCAACATCCTTCCCTGCAAACAACAGGCCTAACTTATCACCAAATCAGACAGTCAAAAGTCAAGAGCATTCCAGAGTTAAGAGGTTTAGAGAACATTCCTGTGTAGTCAAGTTCACAGTTTTTGGTAAATTCATTGCAGATGACATGAAAAAGTGATGTGAAATCATCTTCCTTCTTCCCTTCTCGTTGACATTATGGTCAATCGACTCTCTAATACCACATTCCACTCTTTAGATGGGTACAATGTGAGGTAGAATCACCCATTACCAACCAGTGCCCCATAGCCAACCATAGATTGACTTATTTCCAATCAAGGCTAGAATGTTTTTTTTTCATCTTTTCAAGGTTGGGACCAAAAGTTCATGATACACGTTCCAAAATAGTACAAAAGTAACGTAGGAAGCCGTGAGTGGAAAAGTAGTTTTTTGAATGATTGGAATTGGAAGAGTGTAGAGATCGGCTATGGGTCCGGAGCACTTTTTGCCTTTCAAAATTTATAGTAATTTCAATTCATGAATTGGCATAGTTTCCTTACATGAGCTTCTTGAAGACCACTCATAAGGGCTTATGTAAGTTGAATCTCATGCTCTAATCACACTTAAATCATGCGAGCATATCAAAAAAATGCTAAAAATATTGATTATAGTTGAATCCACAGTTGAATCACAAGCTTTGGTTGAAGGAAAAAGATTAAAAGAATTTAACAAAAATGCAAAAAATGCTTATTATAGATGAATCACAAGCTTTGGCTGAAGGAAAAAGATCAAAAAAATTCAACGTGAACTTATTGAAGTGAAATGACATGAGTTGATCAAAGTTGACTAATACCAATTTCTTGAAACTGAATTGTAGGAACTCACAACAACTGAATGGACAGAATTTGATCAAAGTTAATTGCACTAGAGTTGGTAATAGGGTGCTCCAAACTCATTCTACCGGAGCTAACAGTAGAATATGAGAAAATTGATAATTTTGCCACATATTCAACTTGGTATGCTTGACTTTTGACTTTGAAACTATCAAGCCTATTGGAGATACCTAGAAGCTACATGAACTATGCATTCCCGTCCAAATAGGAACACCTTGGGCATTAATGTGTTGTTTTTTCAAGAAACCACAAAGTTTTTGAGACAAAGGGAGTATATAAGATCATAAGTTTTGCATAAGTAGTAAGTTGTAATAAATTTCTTAGCTCCAACCATGGGGTAGAGGGTTTAACCACATGGTTTGTAGGTAAGTGAGTAAGGTGGAGGGGCCAAAAAATACACTTGTAATACATTAATCCGTAAAGCTTTAAGGCCTTATTTCATTAAAAAAAAACATTCAAAATTGTTGTTTCTATTGTAAAGAGAAAAAAAAATTTACAAATTAATTTTTTTGCATATATAACTACAAAATCTTGTACTAGACTAGTATAAAAATGAGTATGAAACATTTCAAAAACTTTGACTCCATAGATTGCAAGATATTTGCATTTATAGTGGAAAAAACAAGTTATTTTGCACCTTATCTTATTAGAGTTTTTGTCTTTGAATCTTCGTAATGTAAAGTTTTTGCACTATTAATTTTGAATTTATAATTTTTCAACTTGAAAAATTGAATTGAGAATCTAGAAAAAAATTAAAAAGATAAACACTTAATTTTCTCTCATTAAAAAACTATTGAGTAGAAATAGGCTTAAGATTGAAAGGAAAAAAATGTCAATAGCTATACAATGGAATTAAAACACATTAATCTTAGTGGAAAGATTATTCTAGTAAGAGATCTTAACCTTGTAAAACTTTTATGTGGAAAATTGTGAAAATTGAGTTCAAAAATGAACCTTACAAGTTATTTTTCCAAGAAGATGCTCTAATTGTCCAAAAAACAAAATTGTTCATAACTTTTACATAACAAATTCAAATGGAATGAATCAATACTTTACATGTAGATATAAGTATTTTTTAAAGAAAAAAACTAAAAAATCTATTTTAAGCTTTTGTGGAATTATTTTTTCTATCTAGACTAAAATTTGGGCTTATTTTGCTGTATAGTTTTTTTTGTACAATTGATTGAGATAAAAATTATATTTTCAAAAAAAAATTAAGTTTGTCTATCTTCACAAAAAAATTCAAAAAATCACAACAAATATTGAAATCATAGAAGCCTACCCCAAAATCCATTCTATCCTCCAAGAAGACAATGGACTTTAGGGATTAATGTATATATTATTGTACATGTTTTTTGCTCTTGTGTCAATGCTCCTTCACTTTAGATAGAGACTTGTCTTATATGATCCTTGACTACAAGATACAATATACTTCCCTCCAAATCATGATTGCATGTGCTTTTTGAATTTCAGYTTTTGAAATTTGATTATTTAGTCTCTTAAATTTACTWATTTAGCATTCAAGGTGAAAAGATGCTTTCATTACACACTATTTGTTTATTTCCTCTTCTTTGAAGTAATTTTCCTATGTGTGTTTAAATCTGCGGTCAWGGTGATTGGCTATTAAAAAAAGGTGCCTAGTTTAATATAAAGTAGGAACAACCTTCAAACTATCAAACATGGGGGCACTTAAAATGTAGCTATGTCAAATGGATTTCTTCCATTTTTATGTGACTCAGGTGCATCTTTGTACAAGTGTTCCATCAATTTTGACCAAGTTCAAAAAACTGTAAACGGGTGAACATAAGTGTCAATTAACCCCTAAAGGCCCAACTGCCATTTCTCTTGCATTCTTCCAAGAAAAAAAAATACTTTTTCAAAAATATAATAGTATGATCTTGTACTTGTGTGAGATCATACGGTAAAAATTTCATGAAGTTTGACCATATAGATTGTAAGATATTAGCACTCAAAGTTTAAAAAAAATAGTGTTTTTGAACACTAGCCTACAACTTCAGATGACTTTGACTGCCATCTATAGAACTTTTTTTACTACAGAGTTTGAATTTAATATTATTTTGGTTGAAGAATTGAGTTGAGAGTCTAGAAAAAAAAATCCCAAAGATCCCGATTGATTTTCATTCTTTAAAAAATTGTTAAGTAGACGTAGGTCCAAGATTGAAAGAAGAAATAAATCACTAATAACTCTAAGATGGAATTGAAACACAATAATTCCATTGGTGACATTATTCTAGAAAGAAAATATAACCTTGTCTGACAATTGTTTTTGAAAAATAGTGAAAATTGCATTTAGAATTGATTTCTATGAGTTATTTTTTCAAGAAGATGCTCAAATTGCCAAAATACAAGATTGTTCATAACTTTCACATTATCAAATGGAATGAACCAAAGCTTCACATAGACAAAAATTAAAAATTTTAATTTCAAGTTTTTGTGGATTTATTTTTTAGCCCGCCGAGTTGAAATTTGGGCTTTTTGTGGTATATTTTTTGCTTCCGGGCACCAGTTGAAATAAAAATTATACTCCCACAAAGTTCATAAGTTTGTCTACATTATGAAGAGGTTTCAAAAAGTTCACTAAACATTAAGGTCATAGGAACCTGCCCAAAATCCATGTTGTCACCAAGGGGACAATGGCCATGTAGGGGTTAAAGCTAGAATTTGATTTGGTAAAATCATTGATTTTTTATGCGCAATTTTTCACCATTTATGCATTTCTATAATTACCATTATTTTTGCAGATTATTTTTTCTAAAAACCATATAGAATTCAAATGTGATTTTTTTAATTATGAAAAAATGTGTTGAAGAAGGATAATGACCGAATTGGAAACTATCCTATTAGTATAATAAGTTCGTTCCAAGGGAGAATGTCAAGTAGGGAATCTATGCTAATGGGACTAATACCTAAAATAGGTAATACAATCCCAAAATAAAAGACTATGACCCAATTTGGAAAATCAATAATCACTCAATCTACAATGACATTGCATATATAATTCACTCACACATAGTTTGACTAATACTATCATACTCCATTGATTCTCAAATAATTCCATAATACATATGTGCACATTAAATCATTCATCAAATCATACACAATAAAGACACCCAATTCAGCTTCAATATGTTTTTTTTATTTCCTAATTGGTGAATACATCACCATTTAACATTTATCATAGTTTAATCTCACACAAACTTATAATTTGTTATCTTCACTCCAAATAGTATTATGGAATTATCTACTCAATCACCATCACAACAACTAACTTTCCAACTTGTACTTCATAGATTTAACTTTCTACTCAAATAAGGAACTTCCACAACACCTGAATTGCTTCAGCTTCAGCTTCAACTCTGGGATTTCGTCTCTTCTACACACTTTTCCATTGGAACTCAACCACTCCAAAGACACATACTGACATCCACAGCACCAATTAGAACACACTCTTCCAAGAAACCAACTTGGAAACACACACCACCAACTAGGACCACCAGTCCTCTTAAATCACACACACATAGAAACCAAATACAAACATAAAATACGCAGCCAACTTGGACTGGGACTCGCACTGGACTCTCTCAAACAGTGGGTAAAGAAAAATGAAAAAAAATTCAGACCAAATAGGAATTCCAAACTTGGCGGTTACCAATTTGGAMGAGACAACCCAACTACCATCCAACTACCAAATTGGAACTACAAAGGCAACTGCCCAACTACACATAAAATATCCAAATTGGAATTAACTCACAAAACATCCTACTRGACTTGATATACACACCATTTAAACATCCCACTTGGATAGAACTACCACCCAATTTGGATTACAGATTTAAAACATTCAACACTTGGGTAGAAAACTAGACCATTCCAATTAGGAAACCAACCACCCAAATCAACACAACATTCATTCAAAATTCATTCACCATCCAAAAAAACACCAAATAGAATTCAATCAGCCTACTAAAACACACACTTAAAACACAAAAATGCAAACAATCAAGTCAAAAACAAAAACAAAAAACCCTCAAAATCACCCAAAAATTTACAACAAAAAATCCTAATTGTTTATCTACAAAATGTGATTACATTTTAGACATATATTGGTTTATGAGAAAAATATCAAAAATTTAAAATATGTATTTTAGTGTAGAAACCTAATCAAGTTTGATCAAGCATGGAAATGAAATGTCCTTTAAGGCTGTTAACTCGGTTGATTTTCTA
>VACF01000464.1:0-54703 GCA_006891605.1 Pleurozium schreberi | reverse complement strand
ATCCATAAATTTACCATTGATATCCATAAAGTTACCATTGATATCCATAAAGTTACCATTGATATCCATAAATTTACCATTGATATCCATAAATTCACTATATCCATGAACATGGATGAAACTTGAAAAATATGGATGATAAGTGCAAAAGTTCCATGCTGTGTTGGGGTGAACCCCCCCGTCACTCTTCCCCCAAGTCTTTCTAGGGGTGTAGGTGAAAAAAAGGACCCCTATTTTGTGCTTGAAATAATTATCTTTTACACCTTCTATAGTGTAGCTTTTGGGGGGTCTCTAATTGCAAATATGACATGCAAATTTTATCATGCGTGAAAAAATAAAAAAATTTAGCATTTTCTCTTAGGAACGAGCAAGGGGTTAGTTCACAATTGCATTCATGAAGTTTCATACGAATTTCTTTTTCAATTCTATGTAAGTAGGGAGAAAATAAATTATTCCCTAAATGTTCAAGGGCCTTTTTTGAGCTCCTTGGATTTTGCTGAAAATTAAACAAATGGTCCAAATTTTGATAAGTATTATTCCATATCAAGTTTTTTTAAATTATAATTGTACAAATTCAAACTAGACTTGTTGTGAATCACATTAGTAAAGAAAACATAAGAATATCACTTATAGATTGAAGGATTATTATGTTTGATCAAGAAGGTCTTAAAACTGCAAAATTGATTAAAAATCTTTAAATCCACTTTTTACATGTCAAATAAGGAATTGAAGGCATGAAAAAAAAATATGAGGTTGAAGGACATAACATACATATCCGTGATTGAAATGCAGCTTTTCAAAATCTACTCTATAATTCTCTTAAATGAATTTTTAATGTGGTTTCTCTCCACCTGAGATTTAGAGTATCTGAGGTTTATCTTCAAGAGCCCCAATCACTAGAAAATCAAGATTTACAATGAACCTCCTTACAAATCTTCATGAGAAAAGTCATGAACAATGTTTTTTTTCGAAATTAGATTTTTAATATTTAAAAAAGACTCTAAAGGATATTCAAATTTTTAGATACCCAAAATAGCATTTTTAAACGATTTTATTAACTTCAAAGTTTAGTCAACGTCAAAATCTTGGACCAAAGTATAATACCTTGGGCATTTATAGGTTAACCCCTCATCACCGAAGGGGACCAAAAGTGTCCTCATGTAGTCTGGCAATTCAACTCCTCGTTCAACTCAAAGTGTTATAACTTTTGCATTCAATGTTTGATTTCAATAAAACTTGTTGCTAAATCTACACTCTCTCTTCTAGTTTGTGTTGTAAAATATTTAGATCAATCCAAGATGTATTGATCATTTGAAAGCAATGCAAAGTTCACATGTTCAATTCGAGTTCACCAAACTACATTACAATGGCTTCAACTTTGGAAGCTTGTATCTTTTTCATCCAATGTTTGTTTTCAATCAAATTTGTTAAATTATGTTTTCCTTAACCCCTAAAAGACCAAGCTGCGTTTTTTTGGCAACATAGCAATTTTGGGCAGTTCACTACTAATGGAATTTTCATTATTTTTGTTTGAAAGTTTTACACATATGTCCAAGGAGTAGCTTTAAGACCCAACAATTTTCATAACATTTGACTACACTGTCAAAAAGTTATTGCATGCTATGTGATTTTCTTTGAACTTTGGGCAGCCCAGGCAACCAAAAAAGCTTTTTTTTAAATAATTTTTTGAAGAAGTTTTTTGCGCTGCCCGGGCTGCCCAAAGTTAAAAGAAAATCACATAGCATGCAATAACTTTTTAACAGTGTAATCAAATGTTATGAAAATTGTTGGGTCTTAAAGCTACTCCTTGGACGCATGTTGTGTAAAACATTTGAAGAAAAATAATGAAAACTAGTCTAATTTGTGTAATTAAAATTTCATATGAGTCTAAAAAGTTATGAGTGATTGAGAAGCATTTTAATATAGGGAGGTGCAACCATAGATGTGTTTTCTGCAACTTCGTTTAGAGTTTATTGACATTTCAAAGCCATTCTACAAACAGATTGAGTCAATTGAATGATATTTTTATCCACCAATATGTTTGTACGTTGGTTTTACATCACCTTACAGTTTAAATTTTTCATTTTCGTAGGTTTAGAAATCAAATGTTACCTCTATATGAGYTTCTAGGGAAATTTCAACATCTCTTTCAACACTAAAACATTATAATCTTGCAATCTATGTAGCCAAATGGATCCAAGTTTGATTCATGTCATCTACAACATGCACACTAGTAGATTGTACGGTTGAGATTTCCATAATTTAGTGGCATTTAGACTTATAACACTTGAAAAGCAAGGATGCTTTCAAATACAAATAGGTCCTAGGGCGATGAGGGGTACAAAACTTGTCTTAGAAGTTCTACCTATTGATTCAAATTTGAATCGTTTTTGATAGTGATATGTCTCATCTATGGAGGGTTTTTTCTAAATCTACTGTCTAAGCAATTTCTATGTAATAGATCTAAAGAATAAATAAGGTGGGTGGTCAATTTTGTTGTAGAATATTTAGTAGTATTCTTCTAAATATTACCTTATATATTTGCTACTTATTATTGAAGACTTGGATAGGAGTAGGTTGTGAATTTGTACTTTTTGACATTTTTGAATATATATATATATATATATATATATATATATATATATGTTTGTTTTTTTAAATTCAAAATTTCATACCAACAGTCGTTGATTTCTGTTTTGGGAACAGTTTTGGGGAATAACTCTAAACCAATCTTCTATGAGACTAAAAAAAATCTAATGCCACAAATGATTGACCTCCTTGTTGTCTAAATCAAAAGTAAATGTAAAAATTTCCTCTCTATTTTGTGCAGCGTAAATTTAGTAGTTCTTCACCTCTCTTAACTAATTAAGGGCCTTTGATTGGAAATATGAACTCAAAATTTTCTCATGGGTGGTAAATAAATAATACCAATGGGTTCTTTAGGAATAAAACACATGGCAATAAGGGGGTCAATCCTCTCTAGACTAAGTGATACTATTGTGTTTTCTTTTCCAATGTGATATCTAACATGGCTAGTTTAAATTTGTATGTTTACATTTACAAAATGATACAACTTATCAAAATGTTGGCTTTTTTGTTCAAGTTAGAGCAAATTCCAAGAAGCTTATAAAAGACCTTGGACATTTAGGGGTTAATAGAGCTTGATTAAGGTAGGCACCCCCAAAATGGCACTTGACCTTAAACTGCCATCTTCAGACTGTGTACATCTCCAAAATCAATTATGTACCTATGTAGAAGAAACACTTTTAGAAACAAGCTTTGAACCTCCATAACTTTTGCATATTGTATCCAAATGCATCTAGTGCGCATCTATGTGCGCATCTATTGTAAACCGTGGATATAGCAAGGTGCTAATTTGTGTTTGATCTTTAGTTTTGTATGGTTGGAACTTGGAACCTAAACCTCAATTTAGGAAGAAGGCAACCCTGGCCAATGTGATTGAATTGCATTGCATGCAATTTCATCTTGTTATAATTACAATACATATCCAAGTGCAATAAAAATTCAAATGCAATTTAGATATAGAAGCATCTAGGGGCCAATTTCATGTCACTTTCATGACTTTTAGGATGACTTTGTTGTGTAGTTAATTTCTTGATATAATTTTATTGTAAACATAATTTATTTATGTTGGGGACTAGGGTTTGTTTTTTGAAATTCAACTCTCTTCGTGAAGAACTTTTGYAAAATATTTAGTTTGTTTTTTGGTTGTTTCTTAGTTGCAGAGATTCCTTTCTATCATTGCAATGAACTTTGAGTACTAACTAAGAATCCTTTAACTACAATTTSCGTRGCATATTACATCTTTTTTTATAAATTCTTGAGAGTTTTTAAAGTGGTACTTGGTGATTGGGGGTGACARCTTTTTTTCTAAAAACAAATACTAGATTTTGTTAAAATTATCTTAAAATTTGTATGCAAATTAATTAAATTATATGGAAGAAATAAAACTTCCTATTTTTAAGCATTCATCACATCAAATTTTTAAAAATTATTATTTATTGGGTAGAGAATGTTGTCCTTGACCATTGGATACAATATTTAGGATTTAATGAAAATCATTGCAACAACTACAAAAAATATAGTCCCTTGCAAAAAAAGTATCTATAGAAAATACCTTGCATATAATATTATAAACGCTTAGTTGCAATAGGTGGAAAATCTATACAAATTGCAATAAATATGTTTAAGTAAGATGTATAGTACTTTGCAACTTGAMAGGTGGTGAAAACGCCATARTAAATTTCAACATAAATTAACTTAGTAATATCACCATGTATAAYTRATGTGGTCTATATTCTATAGAATATTTAAATTAGTTGATGTGTTACTTGTGGCTCAACAGTTTTAGGATGAGAGGCTTGTGTTTCCAGTAATGGTATGTTGACATAACTCTCATTTGCTTGTTGACCAAGCCATGCAAAAGAACTATAAGGTCAACTATTTGTGTCATGTGACCATAATAGAAAGATCATGCTRGTTGCACATGTGATTTTATTTAGAGAATTTCATCCCAAAYRAATGAACMATRCAACAATTTATTGTAAATGAATTGCAAAATTTCATAYATACTTTCTTAGATGAACTAATAAAATTGAAGTTTTGCAATAAATTTTAGTTGAAATTCAAGTGGTTGCACATTAGAAAGTATTCAATAGATTGGTGGAGCTTGAAGAACAAACTAGGATGCCATTAGTTGAAAAAAATTTGAATTATATTGGCATAAGGTACAATCCATGGATTTTGTAGTTAGGCAAAATTTACATTACAACGCCTCTTGATGATCAATTAATGAATGTAAATACATTCATTGACAAAGACATGAAGAAACAATCATTGAATGGTGCTTTTGTTCAGACAAAAATTATTTTTGTTGCAAGTGAACGCACAATTGTGCTCAATATCTTCTATATTCATACTATATTCAACTAAAAATTCTTTCAAACACTACTAAATTAATACAACATTTAGTTCATAAAGTTTGTATACAACAATGGCTATTGGCTAATATTTTTTGAAATCTACAATTCTGAAATAAAGTAAATACAAAAGATCAAAGACCATAAATGAAAYATACAACTACTCTTAGCTTTACAATGGCATGTGTAAAAATGACAAAGCCCAAAATAGGCTTCAAAATCGTTTAGAGGTTAAATTACAAATTACAAATTTATAATCTATTTTTAAGTTTATAGTCTGTAAAATTATCAATTATGTATTTAGATTTTTTAGTTTTTAATTAGAAATTTGAAAAATTCAAAAACTTATAAATTTTTAATATTTTATTAGTTCTTAATCTTTTTTGTTTATAAGTACGATTAAAAACTAAAACTAAATCTATTTTTCTATTAAAGACTTTGTATAAAGTTACTATCAATATAAAAAAATCTCCTCAAATGTGATAATGCTACAAAAAATAGCATATATCATTTGTTATTAAGTATTAACTTATTCTTGTAAAATTTTCAAATTCTGAAGATTTAGAATCTGTAATTTTAGAATCTAAAAATTTCAAAAAGTATATATAATTCACAAATTTTCAAATTTTAGTCTATTAAAATTTTCAATTTTTGATTGATAAATTGATAAAGTTGAAGATTTTATGTTAAAATCTCTAAATTTGAAATGATTCAATTTGAAAAAATTAAAAATAAATGAATTAAAAATTGTTTATATTTTTTTTATTTTTTATTAAAGCTTTCAAAAATTGTGTAGTCTATACTACTAGATACTTATTATTTAKCAATTGCCAAAAATATAAATGATGTTTAGGAGATTGGGCTGACYTCATTGATTTTTGTTTTTAAAGATAATGCAATCACACTAAGATAGAACAGCATATTGCAGTCAAATGACCCATAGTGGCCTAGTGGGCACCTAATGATTTCATTGTGGTTTTCAGGCCACATTCAATGTCTTGCCTGACACCAATGGAGTGATTAATGACCTCATTAGGAGCACCCCCCCCTTTTTCAATGTAAATCATTGTGGGAAGTGATATTTTAGGGCCTTCCACAATAGAAATTTTTGTGACCGCTTTAGGTGATTAAGATGAGCGTATTGGATATAGTTTTTGTTGGTTATGTCTTATGAGGTAGCCTACTATCTTTTTTGGATTGAACAGTTCAAAAATTCATAGCAAATTTATACTTTGCAGAAAAATATAACTTCAATTGTTCTCGCAATTTTTCACACTTGACTTTATGTGGGAAAAAATTTGAAAAATTTCAAGAATGGCATGAGGGTTGACTCCTATTTTTGACCACAAGGGGTTGTTTTACCTTATATTGCAAAACTAACTAAAATTCTCTCATAGGAAGACAATGCATATTCTCAACAATTAAAAATATAAATAAWTAATTACTTGAAATTTTCAAATGCAAAGTAAGATGTCATAATACAATTGCACAAGATGTTTGCTAATATTGTCACAAAGCTAGTCCTAARAAAAAKTTWAAATTTCTATRATCAAATTTTACATGACTCAAAGWATGWGACTATACAAATTGAAATGACCAATTCGTGCAGTTCTTTTTTGCCCAAGATCAATCATTTAGCTTGATGAAAGAAACAAAAAAAAAATGTTGCCACAAGAGAAAATACTAGATCTAAGACAATCTAACCAACCACATGTGCCCAAAAAGATTTACAGAAAAACGATTTGTTAGAAAAACACATAATAGATTTGAATTCTAAAAAATTTAAATTTTATATTATAAAATTGGTTTGCAACTTTTAATTTGACTTCAAATGCATCCACCGCAATAAAATTGTTCACAATAATTGAAGAACCTAAAATAAGCATACCTATTCAAAACCAAATTCAATTCAAATCTCTAGTCAAGAATCCCATTTCATCTTTTTCCTAATGTAATAAAAATTGCACTAAATAGAATTGGGGTTCAAAGTCTTGCAATTTGATTGAAATCAATRAAAAATTAATGTTTTATAAATTCAATGAAGCTACTTCCAATTATTGCAAAAGGTTCATTTTTTATTATGGCCGATGCCATCTGCTCGGCATAAATTGGAAGATTGAAAGTCTTCTCAGGACTCAAGAAAAGGCTTTTTCTCTTCGTCAACGGATCCAGTGACATCAATCCTCGATGGCTGCAAAAGAATAGGACACAAAGTTAGACTTGTACAACATACAAATTTCCATGCAAATTAATAATAAAAAAGAAATTCAAACTTACTAACTGAATTTTCCTTTCTGCACAAATTTACAAGGCGCCATGGGCATATTGTCTAGATCTTCTAATGCTTGAATTGCCATTGGTTTAGGTGGGCCCTCTGTCACAGTTGGAGGAGACTTCATCATGGATTTCAGGAGGGCATCAAAGATGTCAAGATTCTCCTCTAAAGCCACAATGTGGCAACCCATGCCACGATAAGCGGTAATCGATGCACCTGAACTCAACAAAATGAAATACATCAATTCAATGATTAATTCAACAAAATTAATATTGGAATAAACTATTTGAAATAAAATATGGACTTGTAGATGCGGTGCAGTCCATAATCAAAATCTCCTTTGATAGTTATAGCTTGAATGAGGACTTGGAAAAATCGGGGATCTTTTATACGAGCCCCTCGCCATGTCATTCCGCCATTCATTGCCATGTCATCTTCTTTGGTGTAGGTCATTAACATTTCATCTCATGCGATGTCAATACCTGATTTCTCCATCATCAATGTGCACTTGAAAGAGAATTTAGATTTTCCTTTTTCACAGAGGTCCTTCACGAGGAGGCTAATTCCAAACTTTTGTGTCTCCAATCATGAAAACAAGTTTACATGAGAAATAAATAAAGCATCATGCATTGCCAAATGGTATTGAAAGCTTCAAAAAAAGTATAAAAAACCTACCGTAGTAGTAGGGTCCAACAATGAGGTCAAGTGTAGACGGTTCATGCCTACCACTCTTTTGTCTTGACCATCCGGTAAGTGTCACACAATCCTACAACATCTTCCCTCACTTTTGCGCTCCATGAGTGAAACACTATCATGCAATCGTTGTCTTGCACATGTTTAAATGCGAAACAAAATGCCGACTCCATAGCCTTGTTTTCAGGATCAAAATTCCAGTCTGGCACCTTCATTGGTGGAGAAGATAGTCCTGGAACGGGCAAGTTCTCTAGCCAATCAAAGAACAAAAAGTCCACTCCTGGCCTAATGTTTAGTTTACCGTAAAACATGCGAGGCTTCCCCAATGACAGCTGCAAACATACAACATTCAAAATATGAATTATCAATCCACAAAATGGTCAAGTTCTTCAGCTTATATAAGACTTTGCACTATAAAGTCAAGTCAAATCAAATCAAATTACCTTCTTCCAGAAGTCCATGACCTCTTCATACCAAGTTGGACTCTCACTCTCCATGTCTTCTACAAAATCTTYCATAAAGGCCATATTCATTAAAATGAGAAAAACTGGTGATAATAAGACCTTAAGTCCTTTTCACTCAAAGATAAGTTGTTGAAGGCAAAGATAAATATAGGAACTTATGACTCAAATACCAAGAGAATAAAAATTAGAATACAAACCATGTCAAGTTTTGTGCTAAAATTTGCAAAGACTTAGATCGATGAAAGATAAATACACAGAAGACATGAGAGCATTAGAAATGGACTTCCGCATGAGAGGCCAAAAAGTATGTTACTTCTTTAAAAGCAGTTCAGTTTATAGTGAGATACATGAATATCTCCCATAACCCATGTACAATTTAAACAATCTACCACGATCAATTGTATGTGTACTTTGTTTCAAGAATTAAAAATGGAACAAATGGAAACAATTATTTTACTGATTGGAATTTCTATATAGTTATTTTTGATATAGCAATGTATTATTGTGAAAATGATGATACCATGCGCATGAGGCATTGTACACTAGTAGAAAACGCAGGAATTTTGACAGAATTCTGTTGATTTGGTCGCGTTGTTCCAATCACTGTTCTGTTGATTTCAACAGAAATCAGTAAAAAATTAACAGATTTATGTTGAAATCAACAAAACAGTGACCGGGACAACGCGACCACATCAACAGAATTCTATCAAAATTCCTGCATTCTCTACTAGTGGTACTTAGGTAAAAATTGTTTTTCTGTATGTAAATGACTATTCTATTAATAGTAAAAAAACTTTTTACGAAGTTCACGGGTCTACGAACGAAAATCACTAAGTTAATCCCCGGTCTTTTTCTTCGTTGTCTCCTCCGCTTTCAACTTGGCCAAGCCTATGAAGATATCTTCGCGCCGAGAAGGCCTTGACTGCACACTTTCATTAAGGAGAGCACTGCCCATCCCCATGTTCAGTTTCTCACTGGACTCTGTGCGTCGTTTTCGCTTGCTTCATGGAATGTCGGAGACCGAAAGCGATTTAGAACTTCGACAAGGCAACCTTCGTAGCAATCTATTGACAGTGCTTATATATGGAACTGCAGTTGCAGTTGATTTCGAGTCGCTTGACCGCCGACAGACTAGAAAACTGGTGCAACGGAAAAATGGAGCATCCAACGGCAAAGATGCGCCCTTCATCATTTTGGAATTCACATACCCCAGATCTAAGCTGCGCAATTTCAGACCACCTGTACATGCACCCAATGCGGTCACCTATTATTATCTCTTCCTACGGACTGCATATGCAGGTCGTGAATCCCAAGAAGACGCTCATCGTGTGCGGCCACTGTTGAAACTCCATTCTTGCGACGAAGATCCTTAGAGTCTCCTCCCACATCAGTGTACAATTTTCTATGCGGCGTACTCTCGGTTCGCGATGTTGGTGACTGAGATCGAAGTCGACTCGGCGTAGATGCCATCTTTTTCAAGGGCGAAGGCCAGCAAATAGGGGTCCTAATTGGTCCCGACTTGGCGGACTGTCCACCACACCTTCCTCGACATTTCCCTTCGAAAAGTCAATAGCAACCGAAGCTGCATCCGTGGCGGTGCACATCACATAAGGTCTTGAATATGCAGACGGGAAGCAACTTCTTCCCTCATACCTGGACCTCTTCGACATCGTTGCACCCGATCCAGACAACAAGCTCCTCGTCAGTGGCTCGCTTCATTAGAACATGTGCATGATAGATCCCCCACTAGAATCAACATCGAAAAATCATGCAACTTTCCTATAATCCTCGAATCAAGGATACCCAGCAAGTGAACAAGAGAACACAAGAGTGCAACAACACATTCCACTGTAAACCTCCAAAATAAAGAGACAAAGTTCAAATCAAAGATCGAAGCTTATGTATTACAAAATAATAATATATATACAATTATTCGAATTTACAAAATATTGTACAACAAAATCACTATTCGAATATAAAAAAAATGAATCTACTTCATACAGCTATCAGACTCGATCACTAATTTTAATTCGGGCAATACATAACGATTCCCAAAGTTCCTTGCGGACTCCTTGAATCCATCCAATAGAATATCTGCTCGGTGTGACGAAGTCTTCACCGGTGATTCGCCTATACGATTTGTCTCTACAAACTCTCGTAGGCGACTTGGCTAACACTCTTCGTAGAGTCGTTTCACCCATGGGACGAGACGTCCCATCATGAATTTGTCCCTACGTTCGAGGTGGTTTCAACCCCTCAAGGATATTGCATTCCCGTCCTCATTGAGAACACTCTTTTGCGGAGAGTCATCAATGAGAAGAGTGTTATCTTTGCTGAAAGAAGAGTTCTCATCAAAATCAAAGAAGTGGTCTCTAAGAACTTTGAGGAAGAGAGGCTTGAAAGGGTTATCACCCTGGATGAGAAAATTTCGCGATGACAACTTGACCTTCTTGCACTTCTCTTGTCCTAGAATGTCGAAGGGCAGCCTAGAATGCTAGAAAGGAATCCAGAGATGGGTTCTACCGTTTTCTTCAACGTGGAGCTCCACACTACGATGTGGCTAGAGACCTTCGAGACCTCATCTAAAAATTTCCGCAAATGGAGACGAACGTAGACCCCCTTCGATCCAATTATAGTAGGCACCCTATCAGAAAACACATTCTTGTCGACACGGTGCACCTTCTCTTTTGAAACAGATGACTTATGCACGCACTCACACAACACTCCGTTCAAATCAAACACAAGATTCAACCACTTCTGCTGCGGTTGGGCAACTATTCGACTAACGAGGACATACTCCGCGACACTCTCTTTTTCCCACTTCCTAACACTACCTCTCCAATTACATCAAAATGTCATTTTACAATTCTATACATGTGGCGAGTCTACTGAGGTGGCAATCTTGCCTATGTGGCAGTCTATGTGGCGATTTTTTTAATAGTAAAAACTTGACCAAATCACTAACAAAAACCAACATAGTTTTGTTGATTATTGTCCGAATCAAAATGTCCTAATCAAGTGTTTTAACCAACATATACCAGATAATTTTCATGTTAGTTTGAACATTGWTTTTTCAAATATTGACAACATGAGAGCAAATGACCCTCCTTAATTCTAATAAGGTAGGAGGCTCGAACTCCAACCGGACATTTTGAATCGTACATGACACAAAGGTACATTTTGCTTCTTCAATGTACCAAAATGCACAAACTGTGTACATTCTAGGAGGTGGTGCCCTATGGCATTTCAACTCCAAAATCTCCAAAAAAAATATGAAACAACTTGGGTTAGATGCCATCTCCTCTTGTCTTTCAAAGAAAATTTATTGAAAAATATTTTAAGATGTTTTACGTCCCCAAAATTTAGTTTCTGTCCTTAGATGATCGCTTTATGTGGCTCTTACCTTAACCTCTCTAGAGTAATGTGTAAGACTAGTCCCACCATTAGGAAAAGTTTGAGGTCTCCGAAAGGCTGTTAGAACGAATCAATCGCAAGGCCCTGTGACATTACAGAATTTTTTTTCCCGACAATATTCTGCAACAAATCCTCCACTTGCAACGCCGCCGCATCCCGATTGGATTTCGTTAGGGTTAGAATCGCGGTATCTGGCCGCTTCTTAATCGCCTCCACAAACGGCAGGTCATGTCCAAACCGACACGCAGGTAGCGACCCGAACACCGCCACTTGCGGCGAAGCCAGCAACGCCATGAGCGACTCCTTAAACTCATCGCTCTGGAGCTCCATCCGCCCCACTTCGTCCACCACGTGCAGCTTAATAGCTTTGCTCGGCGTCAACAACGGCAACACCGTCTTCTCGAAAGCCTCCAATGCGAAATAGTATTTCCCGACCTTCGGACCACAACCCCGTCGCAACCGGGAGAGAGGCGCCCGCTCGCCAGCGAAAGTCTCCACGTCTAACCCTATCTTCTCTCCCGTCTTGGGATTGCGAGCTTCCAGAGTGTAGAACCCCGCCACAGCGTCTTTAGGCAGCTTCTTCACGGCGTTCAAGACGAGAGAAGTCTTGCCAACGCCGGGTTGCCCTGTGACGAACACATTGATGGCGGAAGAAGAAGGGGGCGGTTCAATCGCGGTCAGGTCCGCGTCTACCTCGGTGCCAACCATGATCACGAGGACCACCAACAAGTGCACAACACATCCAAAACGGAGCCACGAGGTCAGAAGGGAGGGATGCGAGGAGAGAGAGAGGGAGAGAAGCAATTAGTAAAGAGAACGAGGAGCAATTGGCCGAGCTCGAGACAGAGAGACAGCGATGGCGGGGAGAAAATGAAGAAAGCTTGAGAGAGAGACGAAGTGACGGGGGGGGAAGCTTCGGAGCTTTGTTATGGTAACWWATGGTGTGACTGTCGAGCATTTGAGGACCACCTCTAGAAACATGAGAAAGAAAGTTAAAAAAATGGGCTATTTCATGGAAATGGAGTCTGCAAAGTGGTTTTAAGAGAAATGAAGTGTTTTTGTTTTGTTTTCCTTCATGTTTTGAATTTTCCATTGTTSCAGTGCAAAAATGTGATATTCAAAAATATAAAAGTAAATTAACTCTTTTTTTCTGAAACCAAATAAAGCATATGAAGGCCTCTGCTAGAAATATGATATTCACTTAATAAAAAAAGAAAGAGGCTATTTCAAAATTAAGAGGAGTGGTTTTAAGAAAAATGAAGATGATTGTTTGAAAAATTCACGCTCTAGAGTGTTGCAAATTTTGAGGACTCAAAAATGTGAAATAAAAATAAAAGTGACATCTATATTTTTGGAAAACAAATAAGGGGGTTGAAGGCTATGTCTAGAAAATATGCAAGAAATGGGATATTCTATCAAAAATGGAGTCTAGAAAAGTGATTTTAAGAGGATTCATTCGGCAAAAGTGAAGCTCTAAACGTTTCACCACTACAATCTTCAAAAATGTGAAATCCACAAAAAAAAACTGTTTTTTTCAAAACCTTTTTTCTACAATGTTCTACATTCAAGAACCCATATTTTTGCAAATTTCAAATTTTATAGCTCATTTTTTTTTTTTTTTTTTCAATCTTAGAAGAAAATATAAGATATTATTATTTGGATTTTGTTGGAAGTAAAAAAGGGGATTTTTTTTTTTTTTTTTTCACTTATATGTTTTGGACAATCATACTACTAAAATCATAGCGCCCTCTGTAATATCACAAATGCTACCATTAATACTTGGGGCTTGGGCTTGCTATGCGACGCATTCATTGTATCACATATTAGTAAAATTTTGGTATATTTGAATGGAATGCATGATAATGATTTCAATAAGTCTTTAAAATAACTATTTCAAATGTTTTGTAAGAATATTTTCAATCATGCATACATAGAAGTTGTATTTTCACACAATGTGATATTACAAAAATAGAGTAGCAATTTCCAATCACTTTTGTAATATCACTTTCTATAAAAGGTGATATTATAGAAATAATGTAGTTGTTGCAATTAAGGTGATATTAAAGACGATCCACAAGATGATATTATAGAGGTAGCAAATCCATTGCTTCTCTTGACTTTACACTTCTTTGCACTTTTTTAATTTTGTGCTTTTGTGAGCTTTGAACTTTCATGATTTTAATTTTTTATTGCTACCTCCAAATGATTTTGAGAAATTTATTCAATTGAAACAATTTTGGATTCCACAACAATTAAGCTGTTCACAAAAGGACATAATATGCATAATTTTAATCGATTTATGGCTTCTTAAACTCTACTCTAAAATCTTGCATATGAATTTTTTATGTCACTTTTTCTACAAGATCAAGTGAAATGAAGCTCTCTTCCAAGATCAACAAACACTAAGAAATCAAGCTCAACATACTCCAAAGCCTTTACCACCACAATAGTGGTTTTTTAAAGGCACACAATGAAAACAAATATAAACCACCATCCATGGTCCACCTATTTGTGGTCTTTGGGTGCTATTGCTATGAATATCTACACCTATATAAGGCAACCAAGTGCAAACCAAAGCTTAGCTTAACCCCTAAAGTTCCTTGACTATGTTCTCACCAAAAATGCTTCAAAACTGCTATTTCTAGTTCAAGTACCAAATTTTCTAAAAGTATATTTTTTTGACACATGTAACCGTAGGATCTTGTATTAATCTAGTTTGAGAATATGTGGAAAAAATTTCAGAAACTTCCACCATGTAGATTGCAAGATATTAGCATTGGAAGTGGCAAAAATCCTTTTTTGGCCCTGCGAAAAACCGAGCAGCTGCACTTCACAAGGTCAGATCATTATGAAAAAATGTCCAAAATGGTTGTGCTTCTTTGAATTCATTCTTCAGGGCAAGTTGGCTACATAGACAAAAATTTTCAGATCATTTGGAGTTGTACAACATATAGGACAAAAGTAGTTAGTAGAAAGAAGTAGAGAATGATTCAAAGTACTAAATTGTTAATAAATTAGTTATAAAATTAAAAAACTCCAATCCAAATGGCTGAATTGTTGTAATAAACAATCTACATCCAATAGCATTATTTTTTTTCAAAAAAATTGAAATTTCCGTAAAATAAAGGACTTCAAAGTTTTATTTAGTGTAGGGATTCCATAACTGTCCGCAAACTAAAAACTAAGCCTCATAACTTTCATCTCAACTATTGAAATGCAATGATTCAAAGCTTTTAGAGTACATATAAATGTGAAGAACAAATTTCAAATTTTTATTTCTTAAAAAAGTGATTTTTTCAGATTTGCCCGGATTGCTCGAGTTGAGAAACAAACAACATATTATGCAATAACTTTTGACTCATATTTCCAAATGTCATGAAATTTGTGCATATGAAAGATATTCCTCGTCCTCACATTCTATTACAGTTTCAGCCCAAAATATGCAAATATCTAGTCACACGTACCTACCCAAAATTTCTATATTGCCAAAAAACGCATGTTGGTCCTTTAGGAATTAAGAAACTTGAAGTACCCAAGCCCCTCTAAGTTAAAAACTAACATACTCAGCAAATTCATTTTTAACCCTTAATCCTTACGGACCATGGGGTAGTCAAAATTTCCAATATTATGAAGATGTATTCTAAAATGAAACTTAGAAGAAAAAATTAACAATGATTATCAAAGAGTAGTTGTAAAATACTATCTATAGATTATATCCATATGGTTAGATCATCAAGTACACAAACTAATATTTTCCAATAAAATTTGAATTTAAAAAGTGAACATTCTTTGTTAAATCAATTGTAGATTGAATATTAAGTTCAGAATTTTTTTCCATTAAGTTCAAAATAAAGATTCCTAAAGATTTTAAAATTTTATAATTTAGATAGAGAATTTTAAGAATTTTAAGTCCATTATGTAGGGAAAGATGCAAGGTTATCTTTTAAACTAAGAAAATTATTTTTTGAAATCAAATCTATCAATATCCTCTAAATTATAAAATAATTGCAAAGCAAAGTCTTTAGAATCTATTTCATACAAATGTTGAAGAACTAACACAAGAAACCTCAAAAATCAATGGATGAAAAAATATATTTTGGTGTGCTTTGGATGTCTTTGCGTTCATTTGTTGCTCAAAGTTTTAATACTTGGTCTTTACAGAGTTATTTTTTCCAAAGTCCATAATTATGATGTTTTGTCTAACTAGATGTTTTGTCTAAATATTTTTTCATTCATCTAAATTATTATATAAAATATTTTAGGTAAGCATCCTTTATGACTAATGTGATGGAATTTGGGTTAAAGACATAATGAAAAAAGGCTAAACAAAAATTATCAAAAATTATCAAAACAATTCAAGGATTAATAGTTTATCCGGGGATTAAAATTCCATAAGACCAGTTGTGGTCTAACTTAGTCCAGGCCAGAGAAAGGTGATCGAAGAATCACATCCACTGCCGCTCATCTTCTTATGGTTCCAAAAGCATTCGCGGCGTTTTGCGATGGCATTGGGAGCCCCCATCCTCCCATGGAAAGATCACGTAATACCCACTTTTGCATACTCAAATTGTCACTGAAGAAGAAGAAGGTGAAGAACAACAACAAGGGAGATGGCAGAGACGGCCATGGACTGACGCAGGAGCGAAGACATACAACTCCTTCATGAACCGAATTGCTGMAAACTTTTCTTTGCTCATATTTCCAAAGGATTGAGTGGTGGCCGAATTTGTGTTTGGCTGGATGAGCAGAAGCGCGAAGGAGCTGCTTTCGAAGCTTCTGGTACTTCTTTGCTCTTATTTGGTTGCTATCAGCTTTGAATTTTTGATTTGCTAGGTTTCTTCGAGGTCTTAATCTTCTGTATGAGGCTGGCTTTGGTTGTTTTTCTTATCTCGCTCTGATATACACTTTTCGAGCACGTCACTTGTGTAGCTTTGTTGTGGAGAATGTGGAAACCCTATAATTTCTTCTCGGGGCACAATTGTGTTGTGAAATTCATGGAATGATTTCAAAAGCAGTCAATCGAAGTACGACACTGCGTGGTGTGGAAAATCAATGAAATACACTGTGATTCGTGAAAGGAATTCTACCAGTTTAGGGTTTCTCATCTGTTATAATGGAGAATGTGGAAACCCTATGTTTTTTCTCACAGCACAATTGTGTTATGGAATTCATGGAACGATTTCAGAAGCAGTCATGTGAAGTACGACACTGCGTGCTGTGGAAGATTAATGGAATATAGTGTGATTTCTGAAAGAAGGAATTTTTATCAGTTTCCTCACTTCGATGTTTAAGTCCAGTGCTCCGAAGGCCTTACGAGGTCTTACTCATCTAATTTTAAAGATCTGTGTGAGGCCCTATCTGTGAGGTCCTATGTGTCAGGGACACTGGATTTCAGTTTTAAATTAACGTATCATATGCAGAATAGTGCAAAGTCATATGTGACGGAGCCTTGTCGTTCGCTCAGAGCTAATAAGGATTTTGGTGTAGCTTTGGGTACCACACCTGAATTTCCAGAGTTGTGGATGTGTATCGCAAAACCCTAAGGTAGAATTCTAGTAGTATCGAAGATCCTAGTGTATATGGAAATCAAAGATGAAGGAAATCAGCCTTAGGGAAGTCCTTTTCTTAAATGCTGGATTATGACAAACCCTAGGGTTTGTGATTTGTGGTCTGTGGTATATGAGGACCGTAAAGTTTTTGCTACAGGAGCTGTATGAGCCATCTGACGATGAGCTTTGAATTTGCAGGCAAGGACGGTGTAACATAAACCATTAAAGTCAACTCATATTGGAGAATTGAAGGGAGAAATCGTGRATTAGACTATGAAGATGCCTTCTTGGGACCACCCTAAACGAAATTCGGAGCTTCWSTATGAARTGCCAGTACTACAAAGACAACATGTAGAACAGACATACCTCTCTTCAGCAGAAGAGAACATTGCCTTCCCGTACGCGTTTCTATCAAACAAATCCTTTAGTCTTTCATGGTGCAGCTCTTGGATGTAGCTTTGCTGCCAGGGCTGGAAGATGACGTTCCGTTTTATGTTTGCAGCGGTGTTGCATACGAGGAGACTCAAACCCTAAAAATCCGAAGCGTACGTCGGTCTTGGAAAACGACTTGGGATGAGAGACCACCATGGATGCGAACAGTGTACTCTGGTAAAGAGGGTGAGTTTCCCGAACTAACGGTTCCCTCAAATTTTGTTCAGCTATGTGAGGAAGTTTTATATGCCATTTCGGCTGGTATTTTGTCAGGGTATTTTGTACTTTACAGTAGCCGGAGGAGGAAACTTAACATTCTTGAAGGTTTCCTTCCTCCAGACCTGATGCTGTGAAGACCCCGCAGATGGAGATCCCTGATCCTGACTTCATGGTGCTTTTTGAACCCCCTTGTAAATCACGAACCCTATGGAGCAAAACTAGTAGGGCTTGTGAGGTGGCTGGAACATGCAGGCTGTCCCGCTTAGGCTCTAATAAAAAAATTATGACAAAAGGAATCCCCTTGGGTTTGTATAAATACACTAGGATTCTTTACACTTTTTGGTCAGGATGTCGTCGCCTTTAATACAATTCAGAATGCCAGAATTGTTCGGTGGGTCATCTATCCTACTCTTGTCCAGTTTGCAATAAGAGATAGGAGACAGATTCTTGTACAAATTTCTGATTATTCTCAACTTTGGCAACAGGAGATAACACCGTGTTGGAGACTCTCGTCAATGTTGCCACGTCCATTCCTTTCGTCTTCATTGGCCTCCGAGTCCCTCGGTACGTCTCGAGAGTCTTGCACCAATTCTGAACCCTGTCCAAATTCTCAGGCTCCTGATTATTGTTCTTGGTAGAGATGTGTTTCATGTTTTACCCTGTGTATTTCAAGTTTTTAACCATCTCCTGAACAGAAATTAAACAATTGTAAGTCATCATGATAACATGCATTGCTGCAATTCAAACTGCATGTGTTGACATCTTTCTAGAGTCTGATGTTTCTTTTCCAGTCACATTTTTGAGATGCGCAACCCAGGACTCTTTTGACTTTGTGGAAGAAATCTCAAAACAAAGTTTTTGTATTTATTACCCAGCTGCCTCTCATTAGTATAACATTAGTAAACCCTGCTGATGGGTGTGTTTGGTGAACAATGTAGCTCAGATAGGTGGAGCTTGCTAGTCTCTACTTGCTTTCAATTTGTAGCCCAAAAATTCCCCCTCGAGGGATTGACTCTACTTTTAGATTTGTACTTTTAGATTTGTACTAGTGATGCATGCAATCAAACATCCTTAACCCCTAAAAATTCCATTGTCCCCTTGGAGGACAAATTGGATTTCAGGCAGGTTCTTGTGACCTTGATTTTTTATGAAACTTTTTGAAACTTTCTCATAAGATAGTAAAATTGATTAGCTTTGTGGGACTATAACTTTTATTTCAATTAGTGCCCGGGAGCAAAAGTTATACCACAAAAACCCCGAACTAAACTTGGTGGGCAGCAAAATTTTTTTTGCAAAAATTCAAAATTAAATTTTTATATTTTTTTTTCCGAAATGATATATTTTTGTCTATATGTGAAGCTTTGATTCATTCTATTTGGACTAATAACAAGAAAGTTATGGACAATCTTGTTTTTTTGGCAATCTAAACATCTTCTTGAAAAAAAACTTATAGGATTCATTTCTAAATGCAATTTTCATAATTTTTCAAAAAAATTGTTGGACAAGGTGAAGTTTACTTTCTAGAACAATTGCACCATTGGGATTATTGTGTTTCAATCCCATCTTGGAGCTATTAACCATTTAGTTTTTCTTTCAATCTTGAACCTACTTCTATTCAACAATTTTTTAAAGATTGAAAATCAAGTGTGTTTTTTTTGAATTTTTTTTTCTAGACTTTCAACTCAATTTTTCAACATAAAAAATTTTAAATTCAAAGTTTGTAGTGCAAAACATTTTGACAAATGGCGGTCAAAGTCATCTGAAATTGCAAGCCAATGTTCATAAAAGCTTTCTTTTTCCACTTTGAATGCTAATAACTTCCAATCTATACGGTCAAACTTCATGAAATTTTTACCACATGATCCAAGACAAGTGAAGTACAAGATCCTATGGTTAGATTTCAAGAAAAATTCTTTTTTAGCTTTCTTGGGTGAATGCAACAAAAATGGCAGTTTTCAATGGTTTTTAACAAAAAATGGCCTTGGGACTTTAGGGGTTAAACCATCCCCTAGATCTATGCAACATATCTAATTTAGTCGCCAACGTTTTGGCACAAAAAATCCGTGTGGAAAGTATCATATTTGAGCATGGCTTGTGAATGTTGCCGGCCTAGACATGAATGTCCTTGACCTAGGTTTCTTAATAGTATCCAATTGTTGCAACATCAAATCGAGYAGAAGACAATAGATGATAGATGATCTCATCACTGCAACAATCAAGGTGTTAGAAGGCCTTGAGGTAGAAAACCTGTACAACAACTTTCTCACCTTCCAACAATGCATGGTTAAGACAATCAAGATAGAAGATGCCTCATATGGGCAAGGTAAAGCTTGCTAGGAGAGGAATACTCTTTGATCACTTAATGTGCCTTGATGAGGCGAGCCATTTAACACAAAATCATTAAACGGTGCTTTATAGTGGTACACAGATGTTTGATTTAGAGGTTTTTAGTGGGACAAAGGGAATATTAGTTTTGGTTCTAAACGAGATTATCATTTGTGTGGAGGAATTCTTTGCATAAGTATAAGAAGAAAGTATGCTCGCATGTAAGTATTTTGGAGACTTGTCTTGATATGGTTTTATTGCAAAGTGTCCACATTGAGGTTGGCTGCCCACAAAGGATTGGCCTCTACAAATGAAAAGCAACTGCAACATTACACCCAAATTTTGTCCTGAAAGAGCTTGAAAATGAGCAAGTTACCAAATATAATTGAAGACGTAACTTAATTCAAGTTTACAAGTTTTGCAAGTACACCAAAAAAAAATTTTAAAGTCTGTCTTCAATGCTGGATCGTTGGATCTTCCAAATGACTTCCTTGTAGTGGAATTCATCCAACACATTGCAACATGGAATTCCTGCATAGAACAAGTCAAGATCAAGATCAAGTACTATGGAAGTCACAAAAGTTGTATGTATGCATTGCTTATTAAGCTTACATTTGATTTGCTTAAAACATTGAAAACCATGCATTCTAAAGCGTCAAGATTATGACAAATAACTAAGCCCACTAGCTCAGGGGTCTGCTGTAATAATCAGTTGGAGAAATGTTCTCTACTCGAGCAGTGAGATGAAATTTTCCAATTCCAATTTCAGGATAAAAAAATGTTTCAAAATTTAATCTTCTCTTGTCACTTTCATTGCCACATGGTGCATTGCAATTGAAAAATTGTAGGAAGATTCTTAGTTGTAACAACAATCCTAAGTGAGGTTGTTTTTTCTTGTGATCCTCCTCAGGTAGAAGCACCTAAATGTGACACTTACCTTGGATCTCTTGATCTTGAGGGTGCATAGAGAGGAAAATGTGCGTTTGTTAAAAAATGGTTGAGGAAACCAACAAAATTGGTTTCGTATTTTGCTGAGCTTGTATGAATATAATACAAATTTTTGGAGAGAACTACGTAGATGCACCTAATGTGGACACTAGACTATTACCAAAGTGGGCACGGAAACACAATAGCTTKGATCATGTGCCAGTGACTGACCACTTTTTAAAAATCCACTTGGCTATTGTTGGTCTATTTGCGCTTGGATTTAGCGTGATTTCTAGATGTCATTGAAAGACTGATGTTGCTATTGGGTGTATTTACCTTACAAAGAGGATTACTCTTCCTCCTTGATTTTAGAGGATTTTAACTCACTCCATAAATAAAGAAACAAAGGTGCTAGGTCTTTTTTGTTGGTGTATTGATAAAAAAAATAAAATTGTTCTAAGTTATGAAAAAGTCTTAGATTTGAAAGTGCTTATTCAATTTGGAGGAGAGTTGTATGTTGATAACAACTTTGGGCCTTTAACTTGTTATGAAATACACTTTAAACCCTTCAACCATCATTAGGGTACATTCACACCACTGGGACATACATAACTTTGAAAGGGTTGAGATTGAGGATCTAGATTGGAGGGGAGTATAGTAACTGGGATTATTTTAACCCCTTGATTTTTAAAAGAACATTTTTAAGGGAAAAATGCATGTACCATACATAAATGTAAGGTACATTGAAAATCATTCCTTTTGTACAACCAAAACTTGTGCTATGAATGGACACTTTCATTTCCTTCAACCACCACAAGATCTCATGAGAAACGAATGGGAGTTTGAAGCATTTCATGCTTCAAGGGACTATCCAAGGGGAATATTGTGGCATGAGTACCCATACCTTAACTTAGGTTGTTTGTTTTGTTTGTTATGTTGAGATCTCCCAAACTGTGTGCCCCCAACTGAGTTCTTGATACTCTCGGAAAGCTCATAGCAAGGAGGGGTGCATGGCCTTGGTTTTGTGGCGTTCCAACTCAAGATGAGAAAGTTTTGAAGTTTTTATGAATTGAAAAATTGAAAATCACTCTTACTAGTATAATTTGGTTGTTCCTTTGCCACAGGGCACACTAGCCCATCAAGCATTCTCCGGTTGCATTCTTGGCACCATCAAAAAGTGGTCAGCAAGGAAGGGTGCACAAGCTTTGATTTGTGGCAATATGACTCTCAGTGAGAAGATTATGGATTTTTGAGTTATGTTTGGTTAAATTTTTTTTTTAATAATATCAAATTATTTTTGGTTGTGGTAACAACACACGACACACTAGTCCATACCTTAGAGAGGTTGTTTGCTTTGTTTTGTTTATTATGTTGAAATCTACCAACCTATGCTTTTTGGGGTCATGTTTTTGGTACAATTGGAAAGCCCTTAGCAAGGAGGGGTGCACAGGCTTTGTGTTTCATGGTGTTTGGACTCACAATGTCATATGAAAGTTATTAAATTTTGAAGTTACTCTAAATGTAAAAAATTTAAAAATTACTTTTACTTTCATTTTGACTATTGATGGCAATATTGCACAAGGCACACTTAAGTTAGGCTTGTTTGTTTATTTGTTTGTGTTAAATTGAGATCTCCCAAACCATATGCCCCCTAATTGTTTCTTGATATTGTTGAAAAGTGCTCAACAGAGAGGGGTGCACATGCTTTGTTTCATGGTGGTTTTGCCTACAGTTGGAAGTTAATTGAATTTCAAAGTTTTTAATCAATTAAAAAATTAAAAAATTAAAAATAATAATTTGAGGAGATTAAAGAGGCATCACTCTTCACATCCCGATGACATCCAATGGCTGTGGCAACGACAGGACACACTCTCCTCACTCTAGTAGGAGCAGAAGCAGTGGCGGTTCTACCTTGCCCTCAGAGTGTCGTCCACTGCAACTCAGAGTATCAGAACCGCAAGGTGAGAACAACACGTCACCTCAACTCTTACCGTTGTGATTTCATTATGATTTTCCATTACAGGTAACTTAAATCTGGTCACAATTTTCAGAAATGATCCTCCTCATGCAGTTGCTCAGTGACCCTCTTCAACCTATTTTTAAAATTTAGAAGTAAAAAAGACGCCAGAGAACAAGCTTTCTTACAACTGGTCTGTGATTGGAAATATTTATGGTTGGGTACTTGCGCAACTTTCGAGAGAACCCTTGTTCCTACAAAACACAAGATCTTGAGCATTCACACAACAAGTACTTCAACGTCAATGTCAAAGGGAGATTCAGTTTTGTTGCACAAGGTCTCACATGTAAAGTTTGACAGTGATTGTTTGAACCAGGGACCCAGGTCAGCTATACAAAGTCTGTGCAATGTGGATGTTCTCTACTGCGTCGAAATGCAAATCAAACATACATGATATGTACAATGAACTTGTCACAAAAATTTGAGCATAGTTCTTATCATTAATAATTTTTTATAATTTGTTGAATCTTGTTCGTAATTGAAAAAGAAAAAAAGGACAATACACTAACAGTACGTAAAACTTCTAAAAATAACAGACAACTACCTCTCATGCAATCAACTAACACCTTTCTACCTTTATATGTCTGTCGTACATGATGTGAGTGTTTGATATGATCGTCTTTGTGTTTTTCTCTTCAAAAGTGTGGCTCATCTTTGATTCAAAAGTTGAAACTCAAGTCGAAAATTGAACCACTTCGTTAAACTCCTACTTTAAAATGCAAACCACCGGTCAAACTCCATGTGATTGATCACGAAGTAATACATATCTCCAGATTAAAGCCCCGATCCATTGATTACTGATTACCAGACCCCTGTTCTGTACAGGACAGCATCGAMACTCAAATGCATGCAATACTAGAACTGCAACTACAACTGGAGGACCAAAAAAAAGCAAACCATAAGTCCCAGTGATTCAAGTGCATTTCACACCTGGCTTGTTCAATATACTCTGCATCACTCTGTAGCTGGCTCCAGCCCAATTCCCAAAGCTGGCTYAATTCCATTCTTGCTCATCAAAACACCTCYGGGACTCAATAAAATTGCATTAAACYYCCCYCCACCTGCACCATAGCCCAATTCATYCTGYAGAGAACTCACGACACTTCATKTAGCTTCAGATTCTGTGTAAYATAGTTCCCAATTTCTAGGCGAATATTTCTATAYCATWGTCAAGAGAATGAGGRTCCCGAGTGTAGTACCTTCYATATTCAATGTCGCRTTGGTGATATTGGTAACGACCTTTGTGSACGCAGCACCTGCAGGAAAATGGACAATTTTGGTAGAAAACGCAGGAATCGCTTCCATGCACACCGCGGTGACACATAACGACACGGTGATCCTGCTGGATCGCACCAACACCGGCGCTTCCCAGATCAACTTCACCAACGGCTACTGCCGTGACAATCCCGACGAACTCATGCTCAAACACGACTGCAGTGCACACTCCGTAATGCTGGACCTGGGGACCAACAGTCTCCGGMCATTAACAATCTTGACAGATACCTGGTGCAGCAGGTAAATTTGAGATAGTCCTGACCAATACCCACACAATATTGGAAAATGTCACTTATATAGTATGTTGAACGTAGCTCATCATGTTGTAACCCAGTAGGATAGGATGGAACAATATGACATTAGTCTAGRGTGGAYAGAGTCTAACATTGGACATTTGTAAGCAGCGGACAGTTCGTGGCTGATGGCTCCCTGGTGCAAACAGGGGGCGACTACGAGGGYCTGTACAAGATTCGCCGCCTGGAGCCTTGCAGTGCCTCCTCCTCCTGCGACTGGGTTGAATCCCAATCTGAGCAGCTTGTGGACGGTCGTTGGTACGCTACCAACCAGCTGCTCCCTGATGGACGTCAGATTGTMATCGGCGGAAGAAACATAGACACATACGAATTCATACCAAAGAGAACATCGGGAGAACAAGCTTTCGCATTGAGCTTCTTAAGCGACGCGAGAGACGATCAGAATGACAACATGTACCCGTTTGTGCACCTCTTACCCGACGGGAGCCTCTTCATCTTCGCCAACCGGGATTCAATTCTGCTGGACTACGAAAGGAATGTGGTGAAGAAGACGTACCCGAAGATTCCTGGTGAGCCACGGAATTACCCTTCAGCAGGATCCTCAGTGATGTTGCCGTTGGAGCATAGCAACAATTTCACGGTGGCGGAGGTGCTGGTATGCGGAGGCGCCCAGTACGGAGCGTTTCGAAGCAGCAACGGCTCCGAGTGGCCGGCGAGTAAGACATGCGGGAGAATTGTTGTGACGGATGATGATGCGCAATGGAGCATGGAAACTATGCCTACTAGACGCACAATGGGAGACATGATCATTCTTCCGACTGGTGATGTATTGATTATTAACGGCGCAAGGAAGGGGTGTCAGGGATGGGGGAAAGCCTCTGCGCCTGCGCTGAAGCCAGTGATATATGCTACAGGGGATGCAGATTCGAGGTTCCACTTGCTGGCAGGGACGACGATCCCACGGATGTACCACTMCACAGCCAATCTGCTTTCCGACGGGAGGATTCTGCTGGCGGGAAGCAACTCGAATCGGTACTACACATTTACAGGGGAATTCCCCACGGAGCTGCGAGTCGAGGCATTCATTCCGCCGTATCTTGATTCGGGGTAAAACCCCAACCCTAAAACCTCGATGTGACACTCTCAATGTGGCACCTAAACCTATGAACTCATGTTTTTAGGGCACTTTTGAACTAAAAGGCAACGCAGTCCAATTCTCAGAAACCCATAATTCCATACTTGCCTTTTAGTGAAGAACGAATTTCAGTAATGTCAAATATGATCATAAGCTCACAAGTTTCTGCATCAAATTGTATGGAATTTTTTTCTCAGACCTCATGATTGCGTAGTTTTCTCCGTAATTTCCAACCAAACAGAACCAAAAGTCTCGCTCTTACACGTTTCTGTATCAAATCGGAAGAAATTCATTCTCCGACCTTGAGACTGCGTAGATTTCTCATAATTTCCCAACCAAACAGAACCAAAATCTCACTCTTGCTTATTCGGACATCAAATTGCCACGGATTTTCTCCTCATATCTTGTAAATGCGAAGTTTTCACATAATTTCCAACCACACAGAACCAAAATTCTCACACTTGAAAGAATCTACACCAATTTKCCAGGGATTTTTTCCTCAGACCTTGTGAATGCGTAGTTCTCTCATAATTTCCAACCAAACAGAACCCGAATTCTCGCCCTTGAACGTTTCTAACTTACACCCAATTGCCATGGACTTTTTTCGTTCTAACCTGTTTCTTCCGCAATATTCGCAGCTATGACGATCTCCGTCCCTCGATCTACCGCCTGTCCAACACTTCAATCACGTACGAGTCCCAATTCCAAATCGTGTTCACGTCGGGACGTCGCGAGGGGAAGTTCGAGGTGAACTTGGTGAGCTCACCGTTCAACACACACTCGTTCTCGCAAGGGCAGCGCATGGCGAAGCTGGCGACGACGGAGCCCGTGTACACGACGTCTGGGGCGTATGTAGCTTCGGTCATGGCGCCAGGAAGCGCGACGGTGGCGCCGCAGAGTTGGTACATGCTGTTTGCTGTGCAAGCGGGCGTCGCGGGGAAGGGGGTGTGGGTGCATATTATTAGCGACACTAATTAAGGTAGACCAGCCTATYACCACCCCGATTAGSAATCWGAATATYTTGGRGCCAACTCTAAGAGGGAGCAAATATTTTTTCAGAGGTATGCACTTGTTGCACCAATTGACATACAAGTGGAATTATAAATTTTTGATTAAAATTGTAATTTCTGTGAATTCTTGTAGTGGTCTACCCTGAAATTCCCAAATTGTTGATAGAGTGGAATCATGATACGTATTAACTATCCACAATTGCGCATCAAGAACTTCAAGGCATGTAAATATGGTGCCATATTGACATCAAAATAACAAGTTGTTAAGTTAATGTGGGGACTAATGTCAAAGTGATGTCAAGTTAACATATTTAGAATTTATGCAATCTTGACTCTAAAAAGGATGACCATATCAATGCCAAATTGGCACAAAATGACTAGTCATATTTTGATGCTAGAATAGGCCTAGACTGATCCCTTGTAATCTTGATGTAAGAATTGTACAGCCGGTGCTCTAAAACAACACGTAACTTAAACTATGATAGTACATTGTRTAATTCAATGATCAAATGGCTCCATCACTAATTTGGTGCTGAAATGACACAATATTAAAATGGACACAACTACATCATGGCATATCTTTTGGGGCAAGGGCAAGCAATCAAATGGCTCCATCAATTCTTCACACTTCCAAGTATGTCTTCATTCTCACTTTTAGTAAAATAATATTTTTTTAGTTTGTAGCACCAATGTTCAAAGAAAACACACTCAACAAGTCCAATCAACCCTGGCCCTATTGTCTAAAGAAAATTGAAAAAAAATATTAAATCAAGACTTCATGAATAAGCAAATGAACAAAAATTTCAATTCCAATTTAAAAATTTGAAGAAATTCTTAGTTTAAGCCCCTTAGGTATACATGCCTAGAAAATTATAAGATCTGTGGAATATTAAAGCAAGCTTTTAAAAAATTGAAGCCTATTGCATTCAACAATTCACACATTAGTTATAGTAAGCCACTTAACAAATACTTCAAAGAAAAATGAAATGGAGGATCTCTAATGTTTAAAACAAACAATGTTTCGAGTATGCAATGGTATGCAAACTCAACACTGAATTCAATACATAACAAAGGTAGGGTGATTGCAAGAAACACCTATGAGTTTTGTTGTGTCTTGCTTTTGGAACAATATAACTTTTGGATTATGAATCCAATTCCACAAATAAAAAATTTGTTTCTAGATGTATTGATGATAATTATATCCCTTATTTTTCAGAAATTTTCAAAAATTATTTCATATTTATGAGCGAATTTTGTTAATATGTCACACTTTGACATCTAGGGATTTTTTTTATTATTGAGCAATTTAAATTAATGATTTTCAGCTGAAATTCCTATGGTATACTCCCCTAGTAGGCATACAAGTTCCTACCAAAGGGCATCTAAAAATACATTATTTTATATCCTCTACGTTTGTGCAAATAGGCCTCCCTTGTGCACGCACTTCTAAACATTAGAGATGGTTTTGACCTCATTTTTTGGTCAACTCACATCATCAAGAAGTCCTCCCAAATGGGCAATTTTTAGTTTTGTTGAAAATTGTGTATTCTATTTTCCACAAATTAAAACGTTGAAGGATGTATTTTCTAGGACATAATTCTAATGAAAAAGAGAATGCACCTATTGGTCCAAAAATCACAAAATTTTGGTGACTACCATGGGGCCCCGCATCCTTACAGGATTAATTTGGTACATTAGTTGTTTTAACAGTTTGCAAAAAGCTTACAAGCTTGCACTGATGCGGATGACTTTCTTCTACGATGTTCAAGTCGTTACTGTAACTGTCCTGATTTGATGTCGAGAATATTCTTGTTACAGATGAGATCTTCGAAGGGAACTGGCTTATTCCCCTTTTTCAATCTCTTTTCTGTGTCTTGAAAACAATACCAATCAACTTCCAAAAAGTATGRCCTATGCCACATTGTCAATTCCTACGTATCTATAATACAATACCAATCTATATTACAAAATTGTGTAYATTGAAGCTATGCCATAACCAAGGTCTCTATATCTAGCAGGTGCTGATCCTCATAGCGCTGAGTTGGGTAGCCAATGAGTTGCTGGCCACCTCAGTGGAGATCATAAAAGGCTGGAGTATTTCTCGGGTTTGGCCTGAAAAATGAAGGGGTGAAATCAGAACCCGTCGTTCTACCAAATTTGGTGCYAGGAAATTACTTGAAAATTACAGGATTGAAACAACGTAGGTTCAGACATATTGTTAAAAACAGTCATTAATTAAAGATGTGACCCAAGTGATGTGCAGTGGGTTAGCATGCTACTCACAGAGCCTTCCTCGTGCACTCGCCAGATGGTTTCTCCGAGGAGATTGGCGACGGACAACACAGTCAGCTGTGGAAAGTAATGTTTTTCTCTCAAAGGTATTGTGTTGGTGGTGATAACTTCGTGAAATAGTCCTCCTGAAAGTCTCTCTATAGCAGGTGGACTGCAATAACAAGGGACAATGTCAAGAGGACACAGAAACCGACGATAATTGAACAAAGGAAGCAATTGCAGTTGCAATGTACTGCGTCTGGTCAGAAGTCAGTGAGAGGAAACGCAGCATGATGTAGAATGAAAAAACGAACGAATCTGAGTCATGATGAAAAGCATTGGGGTAGATCTAAAATCAGAACATACCTCAAAACGGCATGAGTACAGCAAGCATATACTTCACGAGCACCTTCCGCATGAAGAAGGGCTGCACCGTTGTAGATGGTACCTGAAAAGTGCACAAAGAAACTCTTCAGCATGAAGTGAGCGAGACCTAMTTCTAGCAAACAGAGTATGCCACTGAAGCACTATTAATTATAGACACCAGTCCTGTCAACGACACCTAAGCATTCTGTCACAAGGATAATTCTGATCATGTGTCATAAAGTCACGCTTTTAGAATGAGAAAGATCTATTAATTCAATGTTGTCAAGGGAATGATTAGGTGTTAGGTATTGTAGAGACGTTCCCCAATACTAATTCCCAAAGTTTCACGAATAGAATTGACGACTGAACGATGTATGCCTACAAAAAGAGAGCTCACCAGCAGTATCAATCATATCATCAACCATTACTGCCACCTTTCCCTTGACATCTCCAATGAGATTCATCACCTGCCAAGGTCCAACAATTTAACTCTCTGATCAAATCAGTACGTTCTGTTACACAAACAGAAGTGGTTGACACTTATAGTCACCCCTCTTGAAAGCAAAGTGAAAAGCTAGCCCGAGGGGCTGGCTGTGAGGCTAATGTCACTGCATTGGTGCGAAGAGAGATCATCATTACTTGAAACACTAGACCCCAAAGAATTGAAATTTCATGAATACATTCTTCGTACACAGGCGACGCAGAACACAGCGAAAAAGGCTAGTCTCGATATTGATGCCAATTTACCTCTGATATATTATGTCCTTGTCTTCTTTTGTCAACAATAGCTAGTGGGGCATCCGACAGCTTTTTAGCAAATGCACGAGCACGAGCAACTCCCCCCACATCGGGGGACACAACCACTAAGTCGCTTGACGATATCATCTTACTCGCCAGATAGTCAAGTATTACAGGCTGCACAATGCCACGATAAATCAGTCAGGGCCTACGAAAGGGAACGCTTCAGTTCGCCTACATGCACTATCTAGACATGCTGAATTAGGAAAAACCTGCATGTAGTACTTACCTGCCCATAAACGTGATCAACGGAAATGTCAAAATAGCCCATTGACTGGCCAGAGTGAAGATCGCAAGCCAGCACTCTGTTGGCCCCAGCCTCGGTGATTAAGTTAGCGACCAGCTTAGCAGCAATGGACTCTCGTCCTTGAGTCTGTACACGAGAACAGGTTCTTTCCAATGAGAAGCTGTGTAAAGTAGTAGCAATAATCTACCTGCCATTAAGCTTGCATTACTCGTGCCTTGCAACCACAATACTTCGACAGCCGGATCATAAAAGTGAAAAACAAAGAAAATAGACTCGATGTTGGCTTATCGCAATCGACATCTACTTTCGACCCTTCTCTGATTATCTCTCCCCGTCGTAGTTTGCCCCAAGTTCAAGCGTCGCAGAAACTGTACAATAGTATACTGCATAAGATACTCACTTTGCGGTCTGCTCGGGCATAGCCAAAGTATGGCAATACAGCTGTTATGTTCTTGGCAGACGCCCTGCGGCATGCATCTATCATAATGAGGAGCTCCATCAGGTTCTCATTAGCGGGTGGGCATGTCGGTTGCACAAGAAATACGTCACAACCACGAACGCTTTCTTGCAACTGTACATAGATTTCACCATCTGCGAAGCGTTTAATTGTAATTTTCCCCAAATCCATGCCCATATAGTACGCGATTTCCTGCAAACCAACCACAAACATGCTTGTTAGAGACACCATGACCCGTATAAGCAATGAGAGTATGGAGAGGTCAGCTGATGCTATCACCACGATTTATGAAGGAGTCAAGCAATGCGCATACCTGGGAGAGAGACCGATTCGCAGTGCCGGAGAAAATTTTAAGACGATTCTCTGTCTCCCGGAACAAGGGAGCCACTGCTTTATTTTTAGTTATATACTGGATAGGGTCTCAGTGTGAGGTGGACTTTCATCCATGTCCCCGGAATTTTCCCTCCTATCATTCATCTAGAATTCATCCTCCGTGGATACCAAATAGACGGGTATCAAGGAGGAATTAAGAGGGTATAAAGAGGGTACAGGAAAGGTATCGTCCAAAATGTCACGAGGGTGTCAACGTAGTTAGAAGGGTATTGTAAGGGTATCTTAAGGGTATCAGAAGGGTACCAGGGCGGCCGACGTTGCTCTTACAGGGGCAGAASAACCATACTCGCACAAAGCGCGTCCGTGGTGAAAGTTTGAATTGCATTGCGGATTCGTGTTCCAATTGTTTTACACGTCTCGCCGACCTCAGTCGCCGTTGCCAAATTGCTTCACACCTCGTACACGTTTTCCTTTTGAGTGAATTATAAGCGCATCATCATGGCTTAGAAACTGATGAGTCGTTTGCTCCAATCTGCCGTTTCGTTTTTCCATCAGCCTCTTCGCTAGGTTTGCTGGCAGGTGCATCTTTTTCGGTGTGGAAGAGCAGTGAAATCAGAGGAGACGCTGTTGTGATTTGGACTTTGGTTTTAATTTTGGTGCTACACGTTTTAGCGCTACTAAATTGGCGATGGTGGCAACCCGAAGATCGTGATTACCTGCCACGACTGGTAAATTTATGCCCCTGGGAACAATTGAAATCCCGTCTCTCAAGTTTTGATTTGGACATCTTTTGTGCTTCGATGACTGCTATGCGTTACTTTGGGGATTTTTGTTGGTTTTGTGGTTCTGATTACGCTGAATTCTTGGTTTAGCCCTAATTAGTGGAGCACAGAAAGCGCTACGTACTTGAGTTGTTCGGAATTTTGTGTGGATCGGTTGCGGAACGAACGAAACGTGAATTGTATTTGAAGTTTAGATGGCATTGATTGAAGGAATAACTTTCTATGGGGAATGTTTTGTGAATTCGTAGACCCAACTGCACTATGCGAGTGGTTYTGGGATCTTTCGGAATTCATGAATTTAGAAATAAAGTCTATTGCCGGATTCCAGAAATTTTAGGGTTTTCTGTCTGATTCTTTGATGTCTAGATCGGRGCTTAATAYTTTTTKCTATGATAAGGATCCTCCAGAGGGGATTCTATCCAAAACGAAGCACCTTCTGATTTGAACTGACCAGAAAATATAGGCGTGACGAATTCTTAAACTCTGAACCACGGGTAGTTTGGATGTTAGAATTTCTTGTAAAGCCTCTTGAGCTATTTCGTTTTCCAGATTGGATCTGTCGATTTCGGTGTTTATGGGGCAATACTGCAGMATTTTGAGCGGATTACCTTCATTCTGCATCCTTAGGGTTCAGATTTTCTTTTTATGATGATAATACTCAGTGTCAGGGTTTGAGTTGCAATTGTAATTCTTGTTCCCTTGTCAATTTTGAAAATTTTGGTGTAATGATACCTGAGTTTTGAGTGAAATCATGCGGACTCGTTGTTTCACTTCACGAGGGCTTGACATGTGTSAGCAGGTATSAGGCATCTGTGCAAGCACAATGATGATGATTTTGCATTGACTRTGAGATAGAGATTCACAGTTGGATGGTCAAGACGGGGGGCATGCTTGCAGTTTAGGACTTATTATGAGGGTAGCGTTCATGTGGCTTGGAGGAGCAACGAGGATTGGAAAAGTCAGCATACTATCTGAGCATTGCCTTTTTTAGTGTCACTCTCATTGTAGTCACTGCATTACTTATCGGTTGCATAAACTGGGCTCGTGAGAAGGTTGCTAAGGCGCTGGTAGGAAAGTATAAGAAACTTCAGCAGCTAGTATTKCAAGATGATGACAAATCATATTGTCCGCTGGGGTCTTCATGAGCTTGAAGGCAGCGGGTATTTGGAAAATGATGCAGGAAGCAGTGACGTCAAACCCATAGTGCATGGAATATCCCACAATGTTGAGAACAGAAGAAGCAGTGACATCCAACCAGCAAACCAACTAATTATTCAACCCGTTGTAGAAAAGAGGGTGGACATCAGAAGCAGTGACATTACTAGACCGGTAGACGAGATAACTCAACCCAGAGTTGAAAGACCAAGGGTGGAAATTAGAAGCAGTGATACCATTAGACCGGTAAACGAGGTTGCCCARCCAAGAGTTGAAATACCAAGGGTGGAAATCAGAAGCAGTGACATCATACCCGTAAATGATCATGGCGAACCGCTAGTTGACAGATTTCGTGCCCCTTTTCGACTTCCAGAACCATCATCCCTGGTATCAGAACCCAGTACTGCTAACGACGCCGTGATTGCTCAGGCGCTTCACGAGGAGTTTCAAAAACTAGCTGCTGCCGAAGCTGCTGGTCAGGATTGCAAGGAAAAGGTGTGATCTTTATTCATACGCTTACATCTTATTCTTCCTTTACATTCCTCTACCTTCCTCTCATTGTATCTTTATGTAAAGATTGTTCATCCGTGGCCAAGGTGTCATAGGGCCTTCCTATGATAGGTTCTGCTGGGAAGGGAATCGAAATTGCCCTCGACATAATTTTTTCTTGTSTTTTGGAGAACTTTCAAAYTTTATTATGGAAATGGTGATACCATAGCAAAAAGAAGAAGTCAGATTAATTAGAACAGAATTTGCAGTTGCAATGCAACTATGAGCAACCTTATGRCTGTATCGGGATGCTGATTTTGTTTTTGCGTTTCAGGATTTGGTTCTTGTGCAGACTTGGGTTGAAAAAACAGGAACTGCGRTTGCTGACAGCAGTAGTGAGGAAGGGAGCCCAGACCAAATTGAACGAGTTGCTCAAGCGTCCACTGAGGCTGCAGTTGGGGATACTACTACTTATGGACACGTGACTGTTTAYAACTGGGAGAGCTCCAACGAAGACATGGATAGACGAAGGGCAGGGTCATTGTCAACGGTGTCAACGACCTCAAGCTCCCAAGACCCCTATACGCTCGATGAGGATGATAGACAAATTGCGTTAGCACTCTCGGAAGAGTATCAACACGTGGACAAAGAAGTTGCCAACCGGCTTACGAAGCTGGAATCTATGAAGGTGTGTCTCTTACGTTTAACCGGGACATTCCTTACAAGAAAAGGTCTCTTTCTTAAAATAATGGAGTGGCATATATGCTGCACTTATGCCTAGATTTGCAACTTTACCTCGGCTTTACATTTGGTAACCTTTGAAAGGGAGGGCACAATCAAACTCCATAATTGGTATTGCGTTACAAGCTAAATCACCTATATTTATTCTGTTTTTTACTCTATAGAATACAATGGAGATAGTGAATGTGATCTGTGTCAAATAATGTTCGTGGTTTTGAGCTTCTGAACAGACKTATTGAAAGAAGTTTTTCCACTTGGATTAAATATCTTAATGTTTCTATTTTTGCAGCTTGTTCCACGAACAAATCTATCATTTCCAACTTTTGAGGACGCGTCAGCTGATCACCAACGGCTTGCGGATAGGTGATTTTGCCGTTTCTCTTGATTGAATAAGCAAAGTTTACCTTCGTAAGCATGAGCGTGGATTGGTCTTGTCGAAGTGGGTGAAAGGTTGTTCTAATCATGTGCGATGTTTCTGCATGTCTACAGGCTGCTATTGTATGGGTTGACTGAGCAAAAGATGCAATTATGAGTGTCGCTACCCTAAGGCCCGTTTCATACATGGACGTCCACATCTGCTTCAACTTCTTCATATGTTATACATTCTTTTCTATGTTGGAATCTTCTTATAGGTTTGATTGATCTAATAATTGTAACTATGTTCATTACTAAAAGTGGCAATTATGAGTGTCGCTACCCTAAGGCCTGTTTCATACATGGACGTCCACAAGTTGTGGACAAAATGTTTTGCAATTTCGTTGGCCAAAGGCTAGGTTTTGTCCGGTGGGGCTTTCACACTTGAGCGGACGTTCGCGTGAGATATTGCCATGTCATCACCCACTCCTGCCAAAACTCAAGATGAAGCCATAGTTGTAGTGGATAAGTTTGTGATCAAGTTGGAAGGTGATTCCAAATCTTGTCCGGTGGACAAAACGGGTTTGTTTAAGAAGAAAGGAGTTGTGAAGGAGCTTCCATGGAACAATAATGCAACCTCAAAGGAGCTTTCATTCCATGGGACGTCGGGTTCCTAAGGGAGAGGCACCCAATGGCATCTATGTACCCAATGTCGTCCCTTTCTAGGTCAGGCATTCATTCTAGAACATAAATGTAGCGGGACTATAGATTGCTTATTATTTTAGGTCAAAGAAATAAGTCATGTACCACCTACCTACATTTATAGCCTGAAATGATTATGTCTTGCAGATTTGAATGGCATCGGGTACATGGACGCCATTGGGTGCCTCTCCCTTAGTGTGAAGCCATCCACCAGATGGACAAAACTAAAGATGACATGGCAATTTCCCTCCACACTAAGCCGGACAATCAATTGGACAAAAGGTTTTGTCCACAAGTAGTGGACGTCCATGTATGAAATGGGCTTCATGCATATTTTGTAACTCATGATTACATTGAACATGTAATTGGTAGCTCCTATTACATAATTCATTTTGTTTTAAGTACAGTGAAATTGCCTGCCCAAAGCATTAAAAAGTTTGCTGGTGCGAGCAACAAGAATAGTCACAAAAGTTACAAGCATACCAAGTCATGCAAATCAAAGAAGCGCATTCGAATGTCTGGTAAGAAGTGTGAACAAAAAACTTATAAAAGATACAAACTTGCCACATATGAACCAAAGAAGCAAATTGAAAAGGTGTATGAAGACAAACCCACAAATAGATTCAAACTCATCAAGAGATGTGAACTGAAGAAGTCACAAAAAAATGTGAACTTAAAACGCAAAGCCTCAACAAAAAAACAAAAAAATCTCAAAAATCTCAAAATAGTCAAAACACCAAARTTCAAGAAAAGGGCCAAGGCTCAGAGAATTTCAAACAAAACTCCATCAAGGATCAAATTCCAAAGCCAAAAAACTTGTCGAAGACCAAACATGTCAATGAAAATGGATATTGATGACCCTCAAGAGTGCTCTAATTCTGAAAATTCTTCWTTCAACTTTTCAGAGCCGGTTCTTGTACCAAGAAAACCATCCTCCAAGAGGCCATTGGGTTTTAAAGCCCTTTTGTGTAGGCTATTTGGCCTTAACACAAAGAGGAGGACAAAACCACAACCATTTCAATTTTGATGAATTTTATGGGGGATTGAACAACACATTTTTAGATAGAAACACACTTATTTCCTTGCTAGATATTTGCATTATTACTCATTGTGCTAGAACTATATCAATTTTAGGTTGTAAGTTTGATTTTCTTGGATTTGTAGTGATTGTRTGTACTAGTGTTGTACAGGTATAGGTCTAGTGTATCTCAAACCTAGATACTTCAAAGATTAGAAATATTAGAGGTTGAAGTAAAGAAAACTTTTATTTTGTAGGAGACTAAATTTAATATACCCAAACAACATTGTTATTTGTATAGTATGTTGAAAGTAGCGTRCCATGTTGTAATCCACTAAGATGGAACATGGCGTATATTAGTCTACAGTGGATAAAGTCTAATATTGAACACTTGTCATCATTCTTAAAACCAATATTATGCATTTTTGTGCATGCAAGTTATTGAAGATTACAATTTAATTAGTGAAGGTCATTATTTGTATAACAACTTTGATTAATCTAATCAATTGAAATTTGATCCCTAAGAGAAAATCTTGTTTTTAGTATCTCATGAGTTTGTTTAGGTTTAAGATTTGAAATCAATGGTACATTGCGTATCAAAATGCATATACTATTTATATTGCAAATGATATTTAAAAAATAAAGTCAAAGAGTTATTTATGTATTATGAATTAATATTTGTCGATTAAATTCTGCCAAAGAATGTTCATGGCTTAAATGTATTTTAAGGATTTCTAGAGAAGTTAGATCATGCAAAGATTTATTGAGTTGTTGTTGCACACTATTAGAATCTTTGTCTATATTGTCCTAAAAACACCACACTAAAACCTTTGCTAGACTAGCTAAGGTATTCATTTCCTTGAGATGATTGTGTTTTTTATTATAAGATGGGGAATTTTTTGGGTGGGCTCGTCACTCGAGGGACGCTACCGTAGTACAAAGCATTCATTGGCCAATGACAAAGATCCATGTGAAAAATGTCCCACTGCCCAAGCAAAAAATTAATTTAATTCAGTGTCCGTAGAACCATCTGCTCACCACATGCCCTTTGACAGGAAACTCGGCCGGTCGTTGCTTTGGCGGTCCTCCCAATGTTGTGTAAGCTCAGTATTTTTTTTGAGGTGCAGTGGGGTGACCGGGTTAACCCGTAACCGTTAAACGCCGAGCGGGTCACCGTGGAAATCATGAATTTTGAGACCGTGAGAATCATTGATGTAGAAGATCTTCCCTTTTCACACAAAATTTTGAGGATGAATAGGTGCACTTCTGTACTACAGAGGAAGATGCTCTCTTATTCATCAACCAGAAAATAGCCTCTTTTAACCCTGGAGCGCGCCAATGTTCAGAAACTGGACAATGAATAGATTGAAACTACAGTTTCATCCTCTTAACTACTAGGATGAAAGTTTTTCTAATTTATGGAGATACTATATCAACTTGTTGTTCAATCAAAGGGTTGGATTTGGTGTTACTAGACTACATATTTTTCTAAAATTACCACTATGCAAAGATGTCAAGTGGTTGACCAAGCCAAAATTGCATTGATTTGAGTTCAAAACTGGATTTGCCAAAATGAGGTCATAGAGTTTAAGAACACAATAATTTCAAAAAAACGCCATGTCAAAAGAACCTCATTTCAAATCCATTCCAACAAATTCTACTCCACAAGTGGTAGTATTTTGCTTGTTATCAAATTTTGAAAGAATTTTGAAATTTCCCTTTCAAAATTTACAAAAAAATATTGGTGATAGCATTGGTGAATCTAACCGTATGGATGGAATATGAAATTCTCAGTCTACGACTTTTATTTGTATATCAATTCCAAATTATGCTTCCAAGTAGCATTTTATAATGATTTTTCTGAAAACGTCAATTTTGGAGATGAATCAGGATGCTTTAGGGTTAAGGATTAAGGGGTTGTGAAAATATAAAGAGGACCAAATTGAACAAGTGATATATGAAGTTTAATCTTGGAACACTAGTCACCATGGAAATCATCATTTTTGGTATTATGTGAATCATTTTCTTAAAAATAATTCAAGAGCACTCATTAGAGGTTAAACACTCCGTCAACAAGATCTTTAATTTCTTTCTCACTTAAGGTCTTGCTGAAATTTGAAGGATGAAAATCTATACTTTTGCCTTATACATGTAAAGATTCTTTGTCTTCCATCGGACACTTAATGTCTGCAATGATGTTACAAGGTTAACAAGGTCTCTAGGGCACCTATAAGAAATACTAAGTAGAAAGTAGAGAATGATTCAAAACACTAAATTGTTAAGAATTTCTACACCCAAAGTTTTTATTTTTTTTCAAAATTACTGAAAAATGAGTTAAATAAAGGACTTCAAAGTTTATTTCAGCATAGAAATTCCATGATTGCTTGCAAACAAAAACTCTTCATAACTTTTGACTCGTTGACTAATTTGGAGTAATTAAAAGCTTTCCATGTACGTATAAATGTAGAAAACCAATTTTAGATTTTTATATCTAAAAAAAGTCATTTTTTTAGAGCTGCCCAAACTACCTAAAAATCACATATCATGCGATAACTTTTTAACCATTTAGTCAAAAGTCATGAAAATTGTTGGGCCTTAAAGCTACTCCTCGGACATATGTTGTGTGAAAATTTCAAAGAAAAAAAATAAAAACTCCATTTGTAGTGAGCTGCCCCAAATTACTATGTTGCCAAAAAAAATGTAGTTTGGTCCTTTAGGGGTTAAAGAATGAAAATCATGAGGGGTGAATTTTTTTTCCCAAACTCCCAAATCAATTCTTCAACATACAAAGTATTTAATTCACAATTTGTAGTACAAAATCTTTTAAGTTAAAAAGGCTCCAAAGCCTTCTAATCTAGCTACACTAAAAGCAAATAAAGCTTATTAAATATTAATGTCCAACTTCAAGATTTGAATGCATCTCTTTTTGAAATTTCACATTTTTTCCATGTAGTCTCTAGAGTTATTTTTTTTAAATGGACAAAACGCCACCTACGTTGATTTTTCAAAGTAAAGCACTTTAAAAAAATATTTAGAGCAAATTGTCTTGTGAGAGAAACCTAGAGAATCAAAGGCCATCACATGAAAAAATTCATGGGTGTATAAGTAGGTTTAACTTACTTTTCTACCATAAAGATTCAAACCTCAAACTTTTGTAGTTCAAAAAGTTCAAGGTTCAAAGTCAAATAGTCTAGTCATGCAAGGTGCTAGAAAACTTTTTTTCTTCACTTCAAATGAAAATATCATGCAATCTGTGCAGTCAAACTTTCTAAAATTCATTCCACACATTTTCATACTAGTTAGGTGTAAGATCCTCTAGTAAAATGAGCAAATAAAAACAATTTTCAAAGCTTTTCACTCTTTGCAATAAAAATGGCAGTTTTGATCGTTTTTTGACGGAAAAAAGGCCACGATCCTATAATGGTTAATACAAGTACTTCATTGAAATTTCATAACTTATTCATATAATTTTGAAATCAATACATACTAGAGTTTGTTGAGGCAAGTTGGCTACATACATGAAAATTTTCAGATCATTTGGAGTTGTACAACATATACGAAAAAAATAGTAAGTAGAAAGAAGTAGAGAATGATTCAAAATACTAAATTGTTAATAAATTATTTATAAAATTAAAAGAACTCCAATCCAAATGGTTGAATTGTTGTAATAAACAATCTACATCCAATAGTATTTCTTTTTTTTCAAAAATATTGAAATTTCAGTAAAATAATGGACTTCAAAGTTTTGTTTGGTGTAGGGATTCCATAACTGCCTGCAAACTGAAAAGCCTCATAACTTTCATCTCAACTATTGAAATGCAATGATTAAAAGCTTTTTGAGTACATATAAATCTGAAGAAAAAATATCAAATTTTTATTTCTTAAAAAAGTGGTTCTTTCAGATCTACCCGGACTGCCCAAATTGAGAAACAAACAACATATTATGCAATAACTTTTGACTCATATTTCCAATTGTCATGAAATTTGTGCATATGAAAGATATTCCTTGTCACCACATTTTGTTAAAATTTCAACCCAAAATATGCAAATCTCCAATCACATGTACCCAGTCACACGTACCTGCTCAAAAAATCTATGTTGCCAAAAAATGCATGTTGGTCCTTTAGGGGTTAATGGCACTTTCAATGACTATAATCTAATATTGTTGTATATAAGGTAAGACAGCCCATAGTGGTTAGAATTTGGAGTTTGGCCTCACGCTACTGTTGAAATTTTTCAAATCTTTCCCGACTTAAAGGCAAGTGTGAGAAATAGTGAGAGCAATTGAAATCATATTTTTTCGATAAAGTATGAATTTGCTAGGAATTTTTGAAGTGTTCAATATTCCATGGCCCAATAGGGTTTGGAAACCACCCCATAGCCAACAAAATCTGAATCCATGATGGTCATCTCACTACCTAATGCAATCACAATATTTTCTAATATGGAATGCTCAAAAAGTCAATCCTTGTAATGAATTTCACATTGAAAAGTTGGAAGTGCCTTATGTGGTCACBAATCACTCCATCACTACCATGTAAGACATTGATTGTGGTTGAGATCTTACAAAASTAAAAAAACCACAATGGGGCCACTTCATAGGTGACCACTATGGAAGAAAAAACAGCAATGGGCTGTCTTACCTTACAATACCTAACATTCACTAAATGAGCTCCCATCTAAAATGCTAGTCATAATTTTTATATAAAAAAGAAGTGTGATCACACAAGCTATATTTCACCCAACCCATACAATCAAGAGCTTATCGAAGAGCAAGTTGTATCAATCAAGAGACACTAGATCAAGCGGTTGTAAATGTACAATTTGGTGTTGGACATATGCTTTATTCCATATATTCACAACCAAACATTCAAAAGTTTCAAGAAGTCATCGTTGTACCTTATTCTAGTATGCCGAAGTAATTTTGTATTTTCCTTGTAATATCCATTTGCAAATATGTCAAGGAAGTAAATTGCATAAATAAGTTCATCTAGATTTTTATATATAATTTTGTGTACAACAAGGCATGTTATATTGCATCACAAAGTGAGGATCATGCATGAAATTTTCTTCTTCCTTATTCAATAGCAAAATGTATTTTGATTTTTCACATAGCCATGATTCTATTATTAGAAATATGGTGAAAAATGGGAGAGCAACTTTGAACATTTGAAAATGAACAAAAATACATCCCTTTTAATGGTAAATGATCCCTTTTAATGGTAAAATTACTGAAGTATATCCTCTACAAATTCAAACTAATCATAAAATCTACTAGTGAAGATATTCCTTTAACTCCTAAAGGACCAAATATCACTTTTTGGCAATATAGTATTCTTAGTCATCCATTTACAAATGCAATTTTTATTTTTTTTATTTTGAAATTTTCATGCAAGAAATGGTCAAGAAGTAGCTTTAAGGCACAATAATTTTCATACTTTTGACTGATTAAAAAGTCATTGTATGACATGTTTTTTTTGGAGTTTGAGCAACAAAGAGAGCTAAGAAAATGACTTTTTAAGAAATAAAAATTAGAAATTGGTTTCTAAGATTCATAAATACATGGAAAGCTTTGAATAATTCTTTTTTGATTAACGGGATGAAATCAATGAGGAGTTTTAGTTTGTAGGCAATTATAAAATCTTTAATCTAAAATAAACTTTGAAGCCCTTCATTATTCAATATTTTTGGAAAAGATAAAATTCTAGGATGTAGATTGTTTATTACAACATTGCAACCATTGGATTTGACATTTTTCAATTCCATAACTGAATTTAACAATTTAGTATCATAAATCATTCTCTATTTCTTTCTAACCACTATTTTTTTCAAGCATGAGTCTCATTAGTATCAGCCATATGCATGTACAGTACAGTATAGGTATCGACCCAATACCCGCCTAAGGATAACATCCTTCCAATACCTGCACCGCACTGGTATCAACCCTCCACCCGCCCAACCCTGTATCGTCCCATTTCGGCGCACTCCGCGAGGAAATTGCGGGGACAGTGGCGTAGGTACATCAAAGTGATCACGAAGTGAAAGGCGGGGTTTAGAAGGAAAGAGACAGCTCTCCCTGCTGCAGGTCTGGGCAGCTGGGTCCAGGCAAACTAAGCTCGCAGGGTTTAGCGCAGTCCTCCACATGAAGATTTCGGATTTAATGGCAACCAGCTAGCTAAGCTGATGAGAAGCCGAGCCGATCATCAAGGAGCCATCAGTTCATTTCATTCCCAGTCGACGACGTCAGGATCATGACGACGTAACAAGAAGGTAAGCAACCAGCTAGCTGTGAGCTGAGCATTGACAGCCAGGTGGGAGGGGATTGAAGGGACGCGAACAGACAGACAGACACAGACAGACTGACTGTGAGAGGGAAATCATGATGAGCGTGCAGCAGCGGCAGCACTCGAGTGGAGTGCGAGCCGTCAGAGGTTTGGTGCACATGGGAATACGTCCCCGCATTGAAGACGATTGAAGCGCAATATCATCAAAAAATGTCTTCAACCGCTCAAGGCTCTCGATTGCACGACGAAACGGCCGGAACAATTGGCTTGGAAGTAGAGAAAACCACAATTGAAGATGCATCTTGGCTTGTGTTAGGGTTTGAAATTAAGCTTTCTGCAATTTGCAAGATGAAGTACCTCCACATGATGGTGAATTGACGCTAGCGGTCAGGCCAGTGAGGAAGACATCTGTGGTGGATGGTCTGACTCATCATCTTTCCAAAAAAGCTTGAAGCGCAAACCCTGACCTGTACGTCAAGATAGAGTTTCAACATGTCAAGTGGAAGACGAAGCAGAAAAGGAGACGGTTCATGATGAAGAGGGCTAAATATCTTTGATGTGACAATTTCTGCTTAGCGGAAAGGTTTGAAGAAGACAGGTCGGGATCACCAGCATGCAGCAGCTGGTCACAAGAGACTGGCTTCATGTTCTTTATTTTTGCACATGTAAGAAAAATTGAAAGAACGCGTCGTTGTTTAATTCTGGTTACATATTCTGGCTTCGTATAATGCTTTTGAGACCTAGAGTGACGGTGGAGCTAGCTAGATATTCAAGCTGATGATCAAGAAATTAAGAGGTGCGTCCTGACCTAATGTAATAATGAAATAGAATGAAACGACGTTTGCAGCTCTGGAAGAACCTTGCGTTTGAAGTTTTCGCTGTCGGGGTAGCAGTGCGCGCCACAGGCGCGCGCGCCTTGTCAAGCGTCCAATCTTTCATGAATTCTATGCGAATGCTCTGCAGCTAGTCTGCACTTGCAGTTGGCTTCATGAGCACGCGCCTTTGATCGAGTCGCATATCACGGCACCACAAGTGGATAGGATTGCCACATTTGTCAGAAAACTGAACAGTGTGTCGGATACTGTTCAACAAACACCACAGCATTGAAATCAGGCTTGCATCTCCAAGCCTAGTTATTCGGAGCATTTGCAGAGTTTGTTGCGTCAGCTAGGTGCAGTTGCAGTTCTGTAGCAAGAAGATTCTCTCTCTCTCAAGGCGCAAGGAAGCATTAATTAAAGCATTACYGAGATAATCAGGGGTCCTAAAGTTGAAATCCTACTACTTGAAGGAGACGCTAGCTTGTTCCGTGTCGACACTGTTCTAGGGGATTAGCTACAGGTCATACCAGGCAGTGCGTGTGCAGAGGCTTTAAATAGATCTCCAGGCGCTTCGTGCTCCTTGATCCGAATTCGAAGCGACTACAGCTTCCTTCGTCTTTAACTATTCGAACTTATAAGCTTGACCCCTTGTTTGCTGTTGAAGTGGTCGGTCCGGCGCAGGACAGACCCGCAAGTACGCAAGCCTTTCACTGGAGCAAAGGTAGGGAGCTAGATCGTAAGCAGCTCTCGAGAGGTCTAGGAGCATCTCTCGATCCCATACACCAACCAACAACGTATGGTGCACCGGTACCGAAGGCATATTCAAGCTACGTGACGCAAACATACTTTCGCCAGCAAGTTCAATATTGAACAATTCAACTCTTCCGGAGATTTTTGAATAGATTAAATCAAACAAACCCTTCCTTGTGCATTTATAACAGAGCCTCACGCGTGGAATGGTGTCGGTTGTAGGCCCGGCCTCATTGATAGCCCTAAAGAAATGTAGAAAAAACATAAGACAAACGCGTAAATCCTGGGCAACAACAAATCATACCGTGCAGCTTCTTCCTCGATTTCCTTGCTACATGCAATGCCTACATATTTGAAGCAGTTGACCTTGAAGAGGTGCGCACGAGGCTAASGTTCAAATTCATACCGAGGTCAAGTTTCCATGGCTTMGTCTCCTYAGGAGCTGMAAAAACAAGATGTRTAGGACTCRATTGAAAGATCGACTTGTAAGGCATTTGATGTCGCTCCCCGCATGCATTCCGTCATGAGATTTAACGAGAAACAACGATTTYGCAWTACTCTGGTCCAAAACGATTTCAGTAGCTCATACATTGATYGCGAGGSTAGAAGAMATAACGGTGTTGGAAGACTGCGGYGGATATATATGGTGACATAATTTTGGACATCTCTGTGATGTTAAATAAAAGCATCGTCAAAATTCTCTCAGCAGTTGCACAATCACAAGCGGAGACAGAACCCACCAACATGACAGAACTCACTGGAAAGGACTACGTACAGGAAGACAATTTTCATCWGCTTAGAGATTAATAAGAGCACAAATATTTATTACTGGAAAGTGCTGCCAGCTGCACTATCATAGCTGAAGTTTACAAATACGTATGCAAATTTACAGTCAGCATCTCTGGAGGCTCCAAAAGGAAGTTGAAGCTTATTTCAAAGTCTCTCACAATTTACTAAGTAAACACGACTATCAGCCAAGTCCATCTCAGTTCAGCGGCATGAATGAGCTCCAGTACAATMGTGGACACACCCTGTGACTCTGAGCAAGCATCTTGCAGCTCTAAGAGTCCCTTTTATTTCATATCTATATGCATGAGTGTCTGTCGGGCAAAAATTATTTGATCTGATGTTACGTCATTTCGGACTGCCAGTCTAGCTAGCACACTCCTCGAAATGACTTGCAACAGCAGGACCATTCTATCGATCTGTATATATGTGCAAGCTATTTTAGAAAGTTTGGTACTAAAATTTAATCTGCCTCCACAGCCTCTAATTGGGAAGATCCAGCCGAAACACACTAGTGAAGAGCGGAAAACGAGAGATGGCGCATAAGAACATACCAGAGTCGGTGGTAACGTACACAGGCAATCGGAAAACCAAATTGGTTAAAAAAATATTGATTCCTCCCGAGACTAGGACGACAGAACAAAGAACGATCAAGGCCAGTCCCACCAGGGAAGACCTCGCTCCTCATCGAGTTGTGTCAATATGTAATTACAAGAATCGTCTTGAAAGGAGTCGTCCTCCAGCTTCACTGAGATCCGTTGGCAAGCTTGCGGGGAGAGCATTTGGTCGTCGAGGTGGATGATGCTCGAGTCCACCATCTCTGCAGAGATTTGTGGATACGTATTTATGTCTTCCAGAGGGAGGAGTGCAGCGCCACTGTCCATGGTTGTGCGAGGACTGTCTGCATCGAGTATTTCGCTTGAAATGCTATTGGCGCTCGTCTCCTTCGATCCAGCCTCTTTGACCGGGGTCGGACAGTCTTTGCTGGCATTAGGCTCTTGAATCCTTGCAGAATCCTCCGGAGTCGATGCTTTCGGCGTCTTCGTTTTCTCCGGCGACGAAACGACATTAGGCTCGGGTAGTACCGTTTGCAGCTTTTCCGTYAGACAGTCCATCTGTTAAGAAACGAACAACAGAAGTCTTATATCAGCCACTGATCGATCTTTACGAATTGCATCGGAGAATTAATTAGTGCTCCTAAGCAACTAATGACTGCGCCAGGACAGCTTCAAGAATGCCACCTTACCGTTCGAAAGAAATCTGGTGATTAAATATTGACAAGGATACGGAGATCAGATTTAAGCTGCCTCACCTCGCCCTGCAGTTCTTTCTTTTCCTGAAGCACAGCATCAAATTCGCTTTTAAGCCGGTTGAAATCGGTGGTGAGGACCTCGTAATCGCGTTCCAACTGCTTAGTTTTCCAGCGAGCACGACGATTCTGGAACCACACTGCCACCTGCCGAGGCTGAAGTCCGAGTTCCTTGGCAAGCTGCATTTTCCTCTCAGGCTCTAGTTTATTCTCTACCTCGAAGTTCCGCTCAAGTGACCTGACCTGATCAAAGGTWAGTCTTCGCTTCTTCTCGACGTGTTGCGTGCAGTCATCTCCAAGGTCCTCTTCCCCTGGATCTTCACCCGACGCTTCAAACATGGGATAGTAGGAGCGCTTCTGACCGCAACTCACCGCAGTATCTTCTAAGCCTCCACCGGGGCGTGGAACTGCATACCAGCAAAGATGTCAGGTAACTAACACAAGTAATTGCTACATGCGTTTCGTAAGATCATCAAGCACAGGAAAGACGGTGATAATCGTTCAGTTCATCAAGATTCTTGGTTGACATAATCCGAATCACGACACGACAACACTATAACCTCGATCTTTCTCAGGTTTCTCGGAATCCACCTCTCGAGGCTTCTCGAAGAACGGCAGGACTTCCAGGAAAATTAAGTTCAGGAGCATGTGTACGGCCAACAAACCTTGTAGCGGCACAGGAGCACACGAGGCGAGCATGGCAACCAAGGACATGTCGGTGGAGCTCTCGTTCCGCAGAAGCATGACATTCGAACCTCCTCCGTAGCCTCTGCCACCGACGTTATTCGCCATCTCCAGCCAGGCAGTGTCACCAGTGGGACACCCGCCTTGGAAGCTCACAGGCTCCGGCTGCTGCCTAGGAGTACTCAAATATGTCCGAGTATCCCAACATTGCCGTGACAGGTCCCCGCATTGAGCTTGTGTTTCCAGCGAAACGGTTGTCTCTATGCCACTGCACCCCTAGCCTGATCAGATCTCCGCGAAGTTCCTCAACTTAGCTTCCTAGCCAGCTCTGTCCACACAACATCACCAGTCTCGGCTACCACGGTATACACCTTCCACCACAACCTTCCACCTCTCGGCAACGTCCTCTCTCCCTCCCTCTCTCCCTCGCTCCCTCTCTCTCTCTCTCTCTCTCTGTCTCGCCCCTTGTTTGTGTTCTCCCACACAGAGAGACTCGACAGCCGCGGATCGGGGTTAGGAATTCACACTTTTCGCACTCCGGCAGCAAGAATCGAAACACAAACAGATCGCACAAGCAAAACTCCGGTGCTTCAGCGTGCCTGCCAGACAAGTGAGTATCGAGCTCTATATAACCAGCTTCTTTACTGCAGCAGCAGCAACGCCAGCGGCAGCAGAAAGCCAAACGCAACCTCTGGCTGCCTCCCGGCCGCACGGTGGGGCCACTCTTTCGTCCACACACACACACACACACACACACACACACACACACACACACACACACACACACACACACACACACACACACACACACACACACACACACACATTGATTTTGGAATTGTTTGCATAGTGATTATGGCGGTTTTAGTTAGGGTGCAATTTTGGATGTACCCACCTTACTCAAATAAATGAAAAGTATGAGGAATTTAAGACATTTCTCCCTGCGGAACCTAGCTAATTGCCTAGTTTGGCAAGCCCCCTCAATTACAAAATTGTTGGAATATTTCTACCCTAGAACCTCATTACCAATGTTTGCATGTCATGAGCCTCAAAGAAATGTACAATACACACTAGAAGTTGGGATGTCCATGAAGTGCTAAAGTAACTACAACTAATTGTGTCTAAATAAACAATTTAGCCCTATTCCTATTATTCAATAGCCTCATTTTTGTTGAAAGTTGTTGGAAGTCAAAAGAATATTCTAAGATTCATTTCTTAATACGCATTCTTTGAGCATTGTATGAATAAACTATGAATTTTCAAAGTATTGAAAACAAGTATATACAGAATAGACGTCATATATTTAATGAAGAGTCTCCAAAGGGCATTTTAAATAAGGGCTTGCAATTAGATACATTTACCTCACTCTATAATCAACCTTGGTCCACTACAAGAGAAAGTGGTGTTTTAAGTTTAGTCCTAGAGATAAGATTTTAAGTAATGACCTTTTTAGGAGATTTTCAATAATAATTTACTAGAAATACGTGTCTTTCTAAAAAGTTCATGCCATTTTACAAATATAGCTATTAATGGTCTGTAAACTTTATAAATTTGATGTACCCTATTCAGTTAGAGAAAGAAATGATTATAATCTTTTTAACTTTCCTAGAAGCAAAATACAAATAAACCTCCATTCAATCAAGGCAATTGCAATAGAGATCATTTTTGTGGTCCGAATTTTGGTCATATTTATGTACTTTGCTGTTAGTAATCATGAGTATAAGGATGACAGTAAAAAGATGTAATTTATCTTCAATATGTGTTATATAAGCTATATATAGAAATTATTGTCCTATGTGTTTAGAATTTTTTTCTGTGTAAAATATTACATTAGGAGAGTTTTGAGGGCATTAAGAGAGTTTTTTGGTCCCATTCCCCATGCTATGAATTAGCTAGTGCTGACAAGAATAAAACATGGGTCTTTTTTAGAAACAAAGGAAGAATGCACTATTGTTTCACCTAAAATCATATTTTTATAAATGTTGGCCTTTAATCTTTAGACAGAATTTTTTTGAGCAAAATACCAAATGTTGAATAGTAGAAGGACAATAGTGATAAAGAGTCAAGGACCATTTTCTAGAATAATTACAAGAATTATTGTATTCATTTATAGTAAATTGGAGGAGAGATTTGTGAAGGAACATTTTTGCTAGGGTTCCTTTCAATTTAGCCACTTACTTGGAGAATGTTTTCATACTATGAATATCTTTTTGAGGTGCTCATCTCATGAATGTTGGATTCACCTAAGTATTCGTTTACTTGCCATACTACAACTTTCACCTTTGAAAATTTATAACGAATTCAATGTACCTTCAAAAATTGTGTAACCACTTGCATTGTGCTTCATTTAGATATGCCAATGCACAAAAAATGTATTTGTGATTTCCTATAACATTCTTGTTGTCTACAAAGCTTATTTGGATGATTTTGGGTGTGGTTATCTTATCTAAAAAAAATTCTCTTTGCTAAACTTGATTTCTACTACTTTGAAAAAGACTTTTAAGATGGACTACAATAATAAAGAGAAGCTATAGCTCTTGATATACTTTTTTCAAATTTTATATGGTACTTCTAATCACTTTAGAAGCAACAAAATAATTTTCAGTTCCTTTCAAATTTAGTTATTGTCATCCAATTTAACTTTTCATGTATTGCAATTCAACTCCTATGCTACTACGGTAAAACCACCCATAGTGGATCATTTAAGCAAATTTGTGCATGTTTTAAAGTAATATAAGGCAATGTAATTTTGTGTCACGTAAGAAAATAGAAATCATTGGAATTGCCAATCTTTTGTTATTTTTTTCTTGAATTCAAATTACTATGAATTTTGGAAGCTAGAAGTTGGCGTGAACCCACATGCAATTTATAGAGTCTTCTAATTCCGATCATTCAGGAACTACTTCCATGCTCACTATTTATTAACCCTAATCTTAAAAAGGAGTAAAAAACACATTTCAAGCTTTGGTTGGAAATTTGTTCAAGCCTTGGTTCAAAACACTTGCACCTACAAGTTGGATATGGTTCTATAGTTGGGAATGAGTGGAACTTCTCCCATAGTATAAATTCCATTTGATGTACTCAAGTACTTCCTAAATTGAGTTTTCTTTTAAATATTGTTTTATATGGTGCTAAAGTATTGATAAAACAGTTACTTTCATTTTTTTTAAAAGTAGAATGATTAAAGGTATTGTTTTATCATTGGTTTTAAAACATAATCATTTATTTTAATCCTAAAAATATTTCATAAACATAATTTTTATGATTGGAAAATTTTGCATTACTAACATTTATTTCATACAATATTGTAGGTCACAAAAAAGAGTTCATGCCCCCATCTGAAAAATGTAGCCCTACGAGACACCTTGTATTGTTAGAATTCACTTTTTGGAAAAAAAATGTACATGTATTGCTCTTGTGTCTAATAAAAAATAGACTCATGCATTTTGAGTGTGAGCTAAGGTAGAACTACATGAAGTTGTTTATACCCCATTTTATATCATAAAAAGGGAAACTTGAAGTGTTAATAATGCAATCAAATAGTCATATTAAATATCATCAACTTCACTTGTACCACAATACGATTGTAAAGTAATAGAGCCTTTAGTAAATAATATTGAGATGATACATAGATATATGTACGTGAGTATATGACAAAAGGTTATTATTTTCAAGTGTATACATTAAAAATTCAAAAATGTTTTTATTTTCAATTGTTCAAAAAAATGTGAATATCATTACAATTTGACCATATATTCGGTGTGCAAAGTAGCTTAATTTCTTACGTCCCAATCCTCTTTGGGGGGAAATGAAAATATTGTGAGAATCATTGTCAAATATGTATTTTTCTTGTAAAAAATTGCCAAATATGACATTCTAAGCGTGCATAATCAAATAGAATGGAATCAAGCTTTTGTGTTAAAAAAATGACCATGATCCAATATATAAATTGCAAGAAAATTCATAGTAGAGTCATTGTATACAAGAGCAAGTTAAATATTAAATATAAAACTCTTGATTTACAAGTTCCACCACCAATCACTACTAAAATAGATGGGTGCGAGTAAACTTTTGGATTTACATGACGTAGAATTAATCTTTGTAACAAACCAGTGAGTACATGAAGAAGAGCCCAATTCTTGCAAAAATACAAACATCATAAGCAAAACTACACTCCTTTATGGCATACAAAATTTTTACTTTCTATGATAAATATGTTCAATTTTGCAAAAATAATTCTTGATCTAAAAGCATCTTCAACATTACATGGCCAAAATGGCAAGCCAAAGTAGCTAAGCAAGGCTCATTATTTCAACATGTGGGACAAGTTGGGTTGGTCCTCTACTCATGCTTGTTGTCATGGCCTAAGCAAGAACTAATTTTTATCAAAGCAAATGCTAAAATTAGATTGGTGTTTGATTTGAGGGAGCTACTCTTATGTTCCAAAGCCTTTATTCACCACATATTTAGAACTCCTAGACAAGACTTAGAGCATCCCCATTGCACACCTGGCCAAAAGGGGTGAGCCGGCCTCAATTGGCGTGTCCAATGAGGGAGCCGGGCCTTCCTTTTTGGCTATCACCTCACCGCAACTCCGCCTAGAGACACGGGGAGGAAGTCAACATGGCCTCTACGAGCGCCACCTCACCCCCACAAAGCATGGAGAAGCAATTAATGTCCCTCGAAAAGTGAGCAAAGAACAAAATTCATCCATACCGCCTCATGGGCAAGCCACCCCAATTGGCCGTCCGACCTCTACAATTGGCCTTGCCTTGAAGGATGAATTCAAAGACAAACCACCATTTTGGACATTTTTTCATACAAATGTGGCCTTTTGAAATGTAGCTGCCTAGATTTTCGCAGGGCTCAAAAAAGGATTTTTGTCACTTTAAATGCAGATATCTTGCAATCTACATGGTGAAAAAATCTGAATTTTTTTCCACATCTTCCCAAAGTATTTTGATACAAGATCCTAAAGTAACTTTTGTCCAAAAATGTTTTTTTTCTAAAATTTGGTACTTGCACTAGAAATGGCAGTTTTGGAGCGTTTTTGGTGAAAGCATAGTCAATGACCTTTAGGGGTTAACTTAGTTTGGAGTATTTTTTTGAAAAAAGTAAAATTGTAGGATGTAGATTGTTTTGTTACAACATTACAACCGTTGGAATTGACATTTTTTTATTGCTTAACTAAATTATCAAAAATCTAGTACATAGAATCATTCTCTACTTCTTTCTACTTACCAATTTTTTCCTATATGTTGTACAATTCCAAATGATTTGAAAATTTTCAAGCATATAGTCAATTTGCCTTGAAAAATGGGTCTTAAGAAGCACTAACAACTTGGACATTTTTTCATACAAATGTGAGCTTATAAAGTGCAGCTGCTCAATTTTTTAAAGGGCCAAAACAAGATTTCTGGTCAATTCCATCTTGCAATCCACATGGCATGAATTTCTAAAAAAATGCCATGCCTTTTCAAACTAGTTTACTACAAGATCCTATGGTAAAATCACTTACATGTGTCAAAAAATATTCTTTTATAAAGTTTGGTACTTGTACTAGAAATGGCAGTTTTGGAGCATTTTTTTGTGAAAACATAGTCAAAGAAGTTGGTTGGAGGTTATTAAAAAAAAGGTTTAAAATTAGTGACTTACCACCAAAATCCCGTTTAATGAGTGGTTTTGAAATCATGAGTTTAACACTTAGAAAGTTGCACCTCTTTTATTGTTTGAAGCTACAACTTGTTTTGACAAGCATCTGTTCATAACTAAGCCCACATGAACGCCGAGAATGCACCACATTTTTATCAGCCTTGAGCCATCTTTAAATAGATATGAACCTCGTATATATTTTTTTGACAATCACACCCTATTTCATGTCCAAAGAAAATGAGTTCCATACTTTGCGGGAAACGTTTGTTGTGCACAAGAGAAGTTCCAATAAATAGATGTTAGAATTGGGTAACTACCGCTAATAGGTTGATCTACCCACTTAACATGGTGAAAAGACTTAGTTCAACCTAGTTTACCAAAGTTGACACTATTTCGCTCTAAAAATAGAATAGATCTACAAGAATTTAAATAGTGTGAGACCCCTTTACACTAATTCAATGAATGATATGAGAACGTGGTCTAGTCACTACAAAAACAAGATGAAATTCATAAGTCTGAGAGTGAGATGAACATACACGTAATTTGATGAAAGTGACTAATGTAGACCACATTATAGTGAGGGTCCTCCAAGAAATGATAAATTGTCCTTTAGGGGTTATTTAATGAGCATACTTCATAATACAAGTTTTGAATTTTTGTTCAGGTGTAAAATACTCCCTCTATCTCCAAATGATCTTTTAATTCCCCTTCATTTCTTTTTTCCCCAAATGATCCCCAAGTTGCTCAAAATGATCATATCTATTATTGAAGATGCGATGAATGGATAACGACTTCCTTGAAATTCTTAAAAACAATCGATATAACGCTATTTTCAGCCTCAATTCCAAACATTTTGTTCAAGCAGAAGGTCTAAACCAAGTTCTTTTTCATTTTTTAAGAAGAGGGGAATTTCAACATTCATTCACATATTGAATAGAAAATGTCACATTAGCACATATCACGTATTCAAAATTATGTTTTCAACCACAATTTGGCGATTTCATTCATTTTTTTTGGTTATCATGGATTTTTTTTGTCAATCCAAGATTTTGTTATATACGTTCTAAAGGCTTGGTGCAAGGCCCATTATTTTGGTACAAATTGACAACAAATTCCCCAAAAAAACCCACTGGTCTAAACAAGGATCAAAGGAGAATTATTTAGTGGTAAGGCAGGAGGTCCATAAAGCATCCATCCAAGGGCTGAAGCTGAATTTTGGCAAGGTGAAACTCCTTGAGTTAATTTTCAGTAAATTTTCCTTGAAGAACAAGTGAAATTGGCGTCTAACCCAAGCCGTTTCATATTTTTGGAGCTTTGTGGATTAGTTATGAAATTTTGAAGTTGCAAGAAAAGTGCATTTCAATGGGCTCTAAAACCGACCACCTCCTCAAATGTAGACTCCTTGTACATTGAGAGTGCAAAATGTACCTCCAAAGCTTGGTTTTAGAACCTGCTCCATTTTAGGACCTTCTACCTAAAGGTAGACAAACCCAATACCAACCATTGACCTAATACCACCCAAATGTAGGGTTGTCATTTATTTTAGAGTAAGAATCTATGACAGTGATACATGCCTTAACTTTACTTATCGAGAAGTTAAGGCATGTACTTATGGCATAGATTTTCATTCTAGAATCAATAAGAGTCCTACATTTAGGCGGTATTAGGTCAATGGTTTGTATTAGGGTCACCTACCTTAGCTCTTAAACGATGCCGAGGACGCTTTGCGTTCGATGAATGGCAAAGGATCTTTCCTTGTAAGACATAAATGCAATCAT